>CM049397.1:33262197-33274697 GCA_026929865.2 Hyperoplus lanceolatus
GTGTGTTCCCTCCCAGCAGCGCGTACACCGGCATACTCAGCTCGACATGGAAGCTCTCCGTCCCCTCAAACACTCTGTCATCATTCACCACTATGGTGCAGACCTTAGTGTCCTCACGCTCATCAAACTGCACCTGGGATTTAACAAGGGGATATCGGTGCATTGGTTAATATTGGTTTTTGGTTTATTAAAGGTATAGTGCGTAATTTATGTTGAGGAATGAGGAATTCTGGGTAAACACAACAATAGTGTCAACTTAAAGGGGCACTGTGTAACATTTTAAGTAATTTATTAGCTAAAATCAATATCCTCATTCATACATATGTCCTCGTTGGTGTAAAATCACCTCTGCCAATAATCTCAATTATCCTCCTGAGCGGGGAATTACAAATATTAATATTACATTTTGTACATTGAGCAGGCAAGTCTTATGGAGGCATCCATGTTTTTGGAATGTCATCAGGTGCATTGTTTAAAATGTAGAATTGTTCTTGTCCTTGAAGGCCACTGTAGCTTCTGTTATTATTCAAAAGGGTTGGGGTTACCCAGGGAGCGTTGCATTCTAGAACTTTCTTGATGATGTCATATTACTCAGTGTCCCTTTAAAGAAAAAACTTAAAGTCTAGGAAATAAGTGTTGAAACAGTCTCATTATTTAAATAATTGTTTAACTCTCAGGTATTAAAATGAAAAATAAACAAGAATGATATTTTTTAATAAATAATAAAAAAAAAAAGTAAAATGTTTAAAAATCCCGTAGATTGGAGTCTTAATTTTACAAACTTTAAAGGTGCAGTGTGTAATATGACATCATCAAGAAAGTTCTAGAAAGTTCTAGAATGCAACACTCCCTGGGTAACCCCACCCCTTTAGAATAATAACAGAAGCTACAGTGGCCTTCAAAGACAAGAACAATTCTAAATTTTAAACAATGCACCTGATGACATTCCAACTATGACACTTTCAAGATGGCGGCACTAGGCCTTGGTCCAAAATATGCAGAAATATGGACATATATGAGACCCTTTCTAAGGGAAAAAATAATAATAAAAAAAAAAATCAGCTATTATCCACTAAATTAAATGTACTTATGGATATTATAATTATTTTCAACAAAATCTGCTGGGAAATAAAACCCAAAATTCTACACACTGCAGCTTTAAAAACTGTGTACACTATTCTTTGTCTGTTTATATTTCAATTATAATTGTTCTGTCAAAATTGTATTTAAAACCAATGTTATATGAAAAAAAATCAAGATTTTTCTTAAACCAAAACGATTGGATAAAGGCTAAATCAACTTTGTGTCAACTCCTTTTGGCAATGGTTTGAATGTAAAAGACATTCTTTTATATAAAAAAGTTACGCACTACAGCTTTAACCAAACGTTCAACCAAAACAATGTATTAACATTTAACATTAAAGTAAGCAACAAGTAAACCGCAGTTACTTGTCCTGCATACTCTACACCCACACACACACACACACACACACACACACACACACACACACACACACACACACACACACACCACACACACACACACTTTGAAATTCAAACCCAGTTACCTGTCCTGCGTACTCTACATAGTCCTGCTGTCCCGGCTTAGATCCCACGTTGCTGGTGGACGTAGCGCTGCCCTGTTCGGTTCTACAGAGCACAATGGCGTACTGGTTCAGGTTTCCAGTTCTCTTCACTGTCACAGCCACAGTGCCGGCTTTCTCACTCACATTGTAGCTGGGAGAGAAAGACAGAAAAAGTGAGAGGAAATATTGCTTTTAAAGGTGAAACATGGCAAGCAAAAAAATATATATTAAGCATTTGTTTTGGAGTCAGAGGGGGGGGAGGTTATTTTACTTTTTTAAGATGAGACATGTCAGCCAAATATATGTATTTTTCAAGCATTTTTGGGGGATATTTTGCTTCCATAACATGTCTTCTTTCATACTGGCATAACTTAAAGGTCTAAAATGTACTTTACTTTACGTTTTGGTTTGACTAAACCTTGTCTGTTTGCGTCTGTATATTTCTTCTATACAACCATATATATATTTTTTTTAAAGATTATTTTTTGGCATTTTCAACCTTTATTAGACAGTACAGAGTTGAAATGGGGAGACAGAGAGAGAGGGGGGGGGATGACCTGCAGTAAAGGTCAAAGGGTTGGATTTGAACCCGCAACCACTGCAACGAAGGCCGCAGCCGATATGGTACGCACTCTATCCACTACGCCACGATAACAACTTTTTCAATGTAAATGCATCAACAATAAACAAAACTATTCAGTTTTTTGCTCCGTACCTCTTGTGCTCAAAGCTGATAAGGGACCACTGGATGTGAAAGACGTTGTCGCTGACGACGTTAGGTTTGCTGTCCTTCACCAGGAACCTGAAGGTATCCATGGTTTCCTGAACATTCTCCTCGTGCAGCACGTAGCGGATCAGACCCAGGTTGATGTCAGCTGCAGAGACACAAGATTCAAGATTGTTTTATTTTTCAAATATATTTTTTGGCCATTTTTGTGCTTTATTGATAGTGTAGAGGCAGAGTTGAAATGGGGCAGAGAGGGGAGTGACATGCAGAGAACGACCGCGGGCTGAAATCAAACCCGGGTCCGCTGCTGGCCGAGGCCCATGGGGGGGACGCCCTACCAACTGAGCTAAGGGCGCCCCCGGAGATTATCATATGCACAACAATTACAGAGCAGTCACTGGCAATGAAATTCTTGCTAGCTACGGCGGGCCCTCTTTGTTTCAATACCAGTTTACAGTGATTAGGCTTTGTACTAACACAGATTTGCACGCCAGAGTCCACCTTTAAATGATTAAATACATTTATTTCAAAGATACAGCGAAGAAACACTGTCTGAAAGATCATAGGACATGAATGCAGGTCACTTTAACCCATGTGCATTAGAAAGGGTTTGAGTAGCATGTCACTCTGACCTTACTGTGAGGAAAGATGTAAGACACACACACACACAGACACACACACACACACACACACTGTCATTACAGGGAGTGGATGTTGATAATAATGCCTATGTGAAGAAGGTTTTTCTGAGAAATAATGACTCCATAGTTTGCAGCCTTGGGCCTTTTTGCCTATTACCTGGGAGAAATAAAAAACACTTCAAAATGGGCATGAAAGTCATCACTGGCTCACAATTTTCTGCTCATTTATATAGTGTAAATGTGCCTGTACTTGGGAGATGATGCTGCCTTAAAGCTATGGTGCGTAACTTTGTCATATAAATAAATATTAGGTTGCATTCAAGGTCATCGCCAAATGAGTTGTCAAAAAAATGTATTAAGCCTATCAGCTCCACAAAACTCTCTCTGTATTTCTCAGTATGGCAGCGTTTACAAACTGGTGTCCCCCTCCACCCCCCCCCCCCCCGACACTGGTGCAGGAGCTCAGAAAAATCCCATAGAAGAGCACAAGAAATGTTTCAGATGTTGATTCTACCGCTAAGAAAAAAACCTGGACGTACAGCTGAATGTATAAAATCCAAGCGCCATCACTGAAGGCTTTACCTCATGTAGATGCACCATTAGTGTTGTTGTAATTACTCAGAATTCCTCATGGGGGACGACAGAAGTTTCGCACTATAGCTTTAATAAATGTACACGCACTAAAATCCACAACAAGACATATAGCAGAGTATAAGAATAAACAGTTATATATAATAATGTTGACAGACAGGTCTTAGTAAATCCCACCAGCTATAAGCATTTTGTTTTCTCTCCACATGAGGCTTTATGTTGATTATTGTATATTTGTGATAATTAACTAAATGAGGTTTAAATGCTTTAAATCGTCACATCAAAGTGACTGCTTTAAGGTTAAGCCTAGAGGATCAACATGTGACATTGATTTATCCATGGCTACAGCCTACAGTAAGAGATAAGGTTTAATATTGACAAACAGCTTAGTTATTAATGTGCTTATTAGCTGAAAACGTGGGCAAGAGGAAACTGGTGCCAAAATATTAATTTAAGCGCACATCAAACGCACACAAAATCCACTGTCTACGTTAGTAAATTTAGTCGATCATTATTATCATTATTATTATTTATTATACAGTATTAGGAAAAAGACCTGACTGGTAGGAATTTGGGGACTTTTTCTTGCACTCTAGACCTCAAATATGTCAAAATGTAATGGGTTAAGGGACTGTTTAACAGGTGAGGGCAGTGATGTAATATTAACGGGTGGTTGTCTGCATGTCATTGCCCACTCTGCCCCATTTCATATCCGTCCCTCCAAAGATGTCTATTTTCTTTTTTTAAACCTTTATCTGTACAGGTAAATCCCATTGAGACTGAAGACTCTTTTGCAAGGGAGACCTGTTCCCATTTACACGTTACCATTCACACACATTCATACACCGAAAGCAGCAGGCTAACTATCGACATTCACAAGAGGCAAGGTGGGTGAAGTGTCTTGCCCAAGGACACAACAACCATGAAACAAGTGGCAGGGCGGGGAATCAAACCGCCTAACCCTTTGATCATTGGCCGACCCGCTCTACCACCTGAGCCACAGTTGCCCCAAGCTTAAATAATAAAGTAAAGTTGGCAAAAAAAAAAAAAAAAAATACAACTTGTGTACCTTGTGTGAAGGTGGTGACTGGGTTGCCAGGTTTGATTTTGCTTTCCAGAAATCCGTGTTTTGGTTCCGTGGTGACGTCATAGACCAACTGCCCGTCGTCTGTGTCTGGATCCATGGTGAGCAGCTCTTTCTTAGTGATCAGGTTGGTGGCCTGACGGAGATTACAATGAACGCATTCAGTTTATCTAATATTTATACGGTTTAGTCCTTAAAATGTGTAATGCATAGTCATAATTAAAATCACAATTATTCAAGAGGTATGTGTGAGTTCAGTTTTCAAAATTATGGAACAATCCCAATGTACATTTAAAGATTTTTTTGGTTCTCAGGTTGGAGATTAAAATTAACACATTATGGGCCAGTTTCACAGACATGGATTAAGCCTAGTCCTGGACTAAATGGAATTTTGAATGGAGATTGTCCATTGAAAGTACAATTTAGTCCAGAACTAGGCTTAATCCATGTCTGCGAAACCGGCCCTATGATTATCTTATATTGCTTCATATTAGTGCTTAAAATGTGTAATTTATAGGGCTCCAAACCTGTATCAAATTTATAAAATGACACTATAATGTGCGAGGTACTTGTAGGTTTACCCCGGCCTCCTGTCACATGTCAAAGTGTCCCAGGGCAAAGAGATACTGAAACTCAAATTATTCCTGATGGTTATCTTACACCATCTGTGTCTCAACTTTTTTGTTCCCACTGTTTTACTAAATAATTGTTTGTTGAAGTCAGGTTATGCCTTTTTGTTGGAGCTGTTAGCCGCAGATGCTAAACTTTATCATTGCATGTTACTTTTTCCCCTCCGCACTACAATATCCAATACTTAAATGACCTGCAAACACAGGCCAGAATAAAGATGAATGCACAAAGTGTAATTTTTACAATGCCTGCTTTCCAATCCCCATACTTCCCTACTATTTAGTATGCTAGAAAAAGATTTAGGATGTCCCAATACATGCAGGTAAATTGCAGTATGCCAAAAATACCCAGATGTCCCACTAACTCCAATAGCATTTAGCAGTATTCGTCTTTATTTTTGACATTTCTAGACATAATGAAAAGAAAATCTTCCTTATCTGATTTTTTTTCTCTCCTGTGGCCCTAAAACTCTTCTGTACTTTAGTATGTAGTGTAGTAAAATGAAAAAGTATGTGATTTGGAACGTAGGGAATGTGTGTCATGAAATCGAGACGATGCATTGAATGGCATTATGTGGTGTAGGTGTGTTTTGAACCAGCAGGGGGAGCAGTGTTATCACGAGAGGCAAGGCAAATTTATTTCTATAGAACAATTCAGACACAAGGCCATTAAAAGTGCTTTACAAGGGGCATGAAATACATCAAGATTAAAATACATCAAGTATAGAATAGACATTAGAAAAGCGAATACACAATATGAGCAAACAGTGATAGAGATTCTCTTTGCACTGCTGTCACTCACTGTATGTGTAATGTAACTTTATTTAAACAGGGACAATTTACAAAAGAAACATTTACCTTGTTAAGAGCAAAGGAGATATGCCTTGTACCTGGTTTTATTATCAGTGTTTGCACATTCAAGATGGCCTTAAAAGTTGTATTTTCTCAAGGAGACCTCCTGTCTGAATTGTGCTATAGAAATAAATTTGCCTTGTCTTGAACAGTGAATACAAGAAAACCAAGTCTGTGAACACCTTTAAGATCTATTTGTCTTGTGTTCTTTTTCCCTTCGTGTTTGTATATGTATTTTATTTGTAGTTTGTCTGTCTCTGTTACCTGCATAGGGACAACTAGTCTCGCAAAGCCAGACCAAACTACAGCAAGTAGTATGGTCTGGAAGCACTCCGTTTAGAGCCGTCTATTCGGGGGGAAACTGGGCTGGCCTGTTTTTATTTATTTAAACCAATCACAATCATCTACGGCGGGGCTAACCCCGGGAAGCAGCCAATGGAGGCGTAGCGTTGTTTGCCGACGCCAGCGCTTAATAGACGCTGGCGGGAGTGGTCAAGCCAGACTAAGGGACAACAAATAGGAACAAGCACTTTTTGCAAAATTCTGGCATTTTCACAGCTGAAATTGTTACAGCTGTTCATTAATATGCACTGTCCCTAACAAATAAATAAATTAAAAATAAACATTAGCTTGTACCTTGCTGTCCATGTATTCCAGCCACTGCAGACCCAAGTTGGTGACGATACGCGGTGTGCCGTCGTCAACCGGAAGAATGTCGATCTTAAACTTCTGTGGAGCGGCCGTGATAATCTGGAAAACAAGAAGAAAATAAGCTATTTTTTTAAAGATATTTTTTGGGGCATTTTTATGCTTTATTGATAGTGCAGAGAGACAGAGGTGAAATGGGGCAGAGAGGGGAGTGACATGCAGAGAACGACCGCGGGCGGGAATCGAACCTGCTGCTGGGCCCGGCCCGGGAGGGGGACGCCTTACCAACTGAGCTAAAGGCGCCCCCAAGAAGAAAATAAGTTGACATTAAAAAAAATTAATTTCAATTCACTTTATTCTTCCCCGAGGGGCAATTTAAAGGGGGGCACATGACAGTAGCTTGAAAAAACCCCACAATCAACAGACATAAGCAGCGCACACACTGTATAAACAACAACAAAATGGTTAAGATGGTGGAGATGATTTTGGGGGGAAAAATCCGCTAGACAGTCTCGAAAAGATGTCAGAGTCAGTGATTCTGGATAACGCTGGTTGTCAAAATCACTTTTTGTCAAAACCAGTGAATATCTCCTCATGATCTGCTACCTGCCCAACTTTTTTTTGGTGTTAACATACAGCTTTAAATATTTTTTTCGGGGCATTTTCAAGCTTTATTAGATAGTACAGAGTTGAAATGGGGAGATAGGGAGAGAGAGAGGGGGGATGACCTGCAGTAAAGGTCCACGGGTCGGATTTGAACCCGCGACCACTGCAACGAAGGCCAGAGCCAATATGGTACACGCTCTATCCACTACGCCACTGGAGCGCCCCATTAACATACAGCTTAAATTTCATTGATTTGTCCCCTGCCCGATATCGTTGGTGGCTAAATCAAACAGACTCCATTAATATTACTGTGTTGATGCAGTGCATTGTGGGGGCTATAAAGAGATCATCTTTTCAACACACACAGACACACACAGACACACACACGCTGTCGAGGCCAAACTTTGACACCTGCCATTTGAAGGATGCGTTCATGCAAAGGTGGTTTTATAGGAGCTCGTTCAATATTTAATAACAAGGTCTTGATAGAGTCACCTCCATCACAGGCGGTGTTAAGGCCAAATGTACCCAGGTGTGTGTGTGTGTGGTTGTGTGGTTGTGTGTGTGTGTATGTGTGTGTTTGTTTGTGTGTGTGTGTGGTGTGTGTGTGTGTGTGTGTGTGTGTGTGTGTGTGTGTGTGTGTGTGTGTGTGTGTGTGTGTGTGTGTGTGTGTGTCACTTATCAAAATGTCTTTACTTTCTATAGCTATTTCCTAACTTTAAAAATGTGTCCTAACTTACAGTTTTTTCCGATTGCTAAAGCACAGTGGGCACAACTAAAACCACAGGTGCAAAACTCTTAACACAGTGTGCACTGCAGAAGTCCATGTGTTCCAAACAGTGTTTCATTTTTCATTCATTTCACACAAAATGCATTCAGTAACCACATTTACCAAAACTCAATAGCTCTTCTCCCATTCATAGACAACAACCTGCAAAACACTGTGTATTTCTGGCAAAATGTTCAATTGCTAAGACACTGTTTTCAAAACTCTTAGGAACTCATTCAAAACTAAATATTGGATTCTACATTTACCTTATTGAAGTTGTGGCAGAATACTACCAATAATATGACTAATATGTAAAATAAATTGCTGATTGAATTTCAGCAAAAAGCATGAAACTTGAAAATAAAATATTACAATAATTATTTTACGTAATTGTTCCGCCTGGATAGAAATCGAAGGGCAAGGAACTCTCCTGTTTTTGTAGTTGTCAGGGATAATGTGGCTTTCCACTGAATCTCAGACTGGTTTGCTGCATACCTCCATACAGAGAAAAATAAAATACACGTACAATACGATGTTTATCACTGTACAATTTGAGGCTCAATGCTGAAGATAATGAGGAACCTAACAGTTCCCATCCACTCTGTATGAGAGATTATACTCTGCTACTCTGTTATTTTTCGACAAATGTCCACACCTTCCAAATAAGTTTTCAAGTTATTCTTAGGCTGTTCCCTAAAACTTCCAGCTAACTGTCCAAACTTTTCAAACACACACACACACACACACACACACACACACACACACACACACACACACCAAACTTTTGAAAAGGTTCCCGTTTTCTTCCCTGACTTTGCAAAATCATCATTACTTTCCGAGACTGTCTTGAATTTTCGAATATGTCCACATTTCTCAAACACGGCCTATACAGCAAAATGTCAATGTGTCTATATATTTAATGCAACTACACTGTGTCCTCACAAAGATAGAAATACAAGAGCACGCACACAAACTGCTGATTCACCCCTCCCATCATAAAAAGGTCATAGCCATTCCGTTCCACACACACACACACACACACACACACGCGCACACACACACACACACGCGCGCACACACACACACACACACACACACACACACACACACACACACACACACACACACTCACACACTCATAGACGTGCAGCGGGCCATACCCTAACTCTCCTCTTTCAATCATGGAGCTGTAATAAAGATGCCAGGAAGCTGCCTCACACACACACACACACAAACACACAAACACAAACACACACACACACACACAAACACACACACACACACACACAGCAATGCACTAATCTAGCAGTAAATTTAGCTTTCCGCCGTGATAAAAATGTCAATGCACACACACACACTCCCAGTCCCCCCACCACAAACCAACCCACTCACTCAATCACTCATTCACACACACACACACACACACACACTCACTCACTCACAAGCACAAACACACCCCACCCCCACACACACACAAACCGTTTCACACACACACCCCACCCCCCACACACACACAAACCGTTTCACACACACACACACACACACACACACACACACACACACACACACACACACACACTCCAGTACCTCCTTGCCGTTCTCTTCCACCATGAATAGCAGGTTGGTGCCGTCGAACACAGAGAAAGTGAATCGGTCCTTGAGAGAGTTTGATCCATCGTGGTTGTAGCTGACTCTGTTCTGATAGACGTCGTCCATAGTAAAGCTGCTGGTCTGACGGTAGTGTTGACCGTTACTGGTGCGCTCGATGCTGCCATGGCGAGGAGCCTGGACGATAGTGAACACAATGGCATCGGCCTGGTAGAGAAGCAGAGAAAAATGGATTGTGATATAATTTTTTTTTTTCAAGATTTATTTTTTGTTTTTTTTTGGCATTTTTTTAAGCTTTTTATTAGATAGTACAGAGTTAGAAATAATAATGGATTGGATTTATATAGCTTTTCAAGGCACTCAAAGACGCTTTACAGGGTTCCTGGTTCCATTCATTCACACACAGTCATACTGGTGGTGGTAAACTACCATAGTGGCCACAGCTGCCCTGGGGCAGACTGACGGAAGCGTGGCTGCCATTCAGCGCCTACGGCCCCTCCGACCACCACCTCAAACATACAGCAGTCATACACATTCACACGAGGCAAGGCGGGTGAAGTATCTTGCCCAAGGACACAACAACCATGACACAAGTGGCAGAGCGGGGATCAAACCGCCAACCCTTGGATCATTGGCCAACCCGCTTAACCACCTGAGCCACGGTCGCCCCAAAATGTTGGTAACCCTCTAATTACAGTACATGCAGGTAAGGTTTTTCAGAGAAAGTAGCTACACGAAAAATAGAAAAATGTAATGACAAAATAACTCCTGGCCTGCACTGAGGACAAGACGGCAGATTGGAGGGATACACACTAAGAGCATTTGAGAGTGGATTTCAAATGTTGTTGCTATGGTGACATAAAGTTTCAGAGATTTAATTTATTTGTTCTGTTGTTTGTTTGAGTGTTGGTGGAATATGTGACTATCGTGTGTAGTAAAAAAAACTGAAAAGGTAAAATATTATTAGCCTATATAAAAAGAAAAAAAAATGAATAAATAAAATAAAATTAAGAATGATAAAAAAAATAAAAAAATAAAAAAAATAAAAATAAAGAATAAAATTGAAAAAAATAATAAATAAAATAAAATAAAATTAAGAATTAAATTATTTTTTTTTTTAATTCAATTATAAAATTTCTTTCAGATCATCATGTGTGTGTGTGTGTGTGTGTGTGTGTGTGTGTGTGTGTGTGTGTGTGTGTGTGTGTGTGTGTGTGTGTTACCTCAGTGTCTGCGTCTGTGGCCTTCAGTTCAAACTCCGTGATGGTTTTTCTGACCCCCTCCTGGACTCTCATCCCGGGGACAGAGAGCAGAGGCAGGGAGTCGTCCACCGGCTTTATGGTGATGTAGAACGTCTGGGCCACCTAAATAGTGATAGTAATGTTATTTTGAAGTAAAGGAAGCACACACAGAAACATATGAATTTACTCACTCATAATATCTCACTCAGACAGACAGACAGACAGACTCACTCACTCACTCACTCACTCAGACAGACAGACAGACTCACTCACTCACTCACTCACTCACTCACTCACTCACTCACTCACTCACTCACTCACTCACTCACTCACTCACTGTGCAACCTGCATGCAACATACACAAAGGGATAGTAATGTTATTTTGAAGTAATGTAGATGTACAACTCTCAAATTCCTTCGTGATTTTTCTCTACTTATGACATCTATTGCAGCATGTCCGTCCTGGGAGAGGGATCCCTTACTCTGTCGACTCTCCCTGAGATTTCTTCAAATATTTTTTTAAATCCCGGTAAAGGGTTTTTTACTGGGAGTTTTTTTCTCAGCCGAGCTCAGGGTGTAAGGGCAGAGGGTTGTCATATTGTATCATATTGTATGGAATGTAAAGCCCACTGAGGCAAATGTATTTGTGATATTGGGCTATACAAATAAAACTGATTTGATTTGATTTGCTACAGTTAATCGCGGCTCTTTTGGACTAATACAGAAGTGTTTTTACGACACCAGTGGCTGCTGTCCTACAGATCTTTGTTAATGGCGCACTGTAGTCTAACCACTAAAAGGAAGAAATGCAGTTGAAAGAGAAAACTGTGCACTGGTGGTCTTGCCCTTAAGCGATCCCTTCTCCACTCGTTCGCACGCACACGCACACACACACACACACACACACACAGAGTAAAATATTCCGTATCAATCCAACACTTTATATTAATATGCAGAGTTTTCCTAACTTAAAAAAGCAAACACAGGCCTCCCAGCTGGACAGAGGGCAAAAGTGAAACTTCACGAACACTATAACCTCTATACAATGGACACACACACACACACACACACACACACAGACACACACACACACACACAGTCACTCTCACACAGACACACAGACACACACACACACACACACACACACACACACACACACACACACACACACACACACACACACACACAGCCGTCAGTCGAGCGTGAAGTCCAAATGACCTTTTTTTTTACATGTTTACCAAGTCCTGGCGGTCTTCATTAGTCCGGATTAGCAAGGCAGATTTATTCATAAGGCGAAGTGGGAGGCCATTTATTTTACCTCTGGTTCATTAAACTTAATATAGATTTACTTTATACATTTTTATATTATAAGGACACACACACACACACACACACACACACAGACACACACACACACACACTCAAATTGGAAGGAAATTATTGTGTGCTATATGGGTCAGGGAACTTTTTATGGACCATTTTAATAAATCATTTTTGGAGGATATTTGAGGCTTTTTA
>CM049397.1:33279697-33289697 GCA_026929865.2 Hyperoplus lanceolatus
TTTGCCATCACCGGCATCCATCTTGTTTCATTGCTGTTGTACTAGTAGTTCTGTCAATCTGCCCATTTCTTCAGTGATCCTATCTCTATTTTATTTTTTAAAGATATTTTTTTGCCATTTTTTTTTTCCCATTGAGACCGAAGACTCTTTTTCAAGGGAGACCTGTTTTCCTTTCCCACGTTACCATTCACACACACATTCATACACCGATAGCAGCAGGCTAACTATCGACATTCACACGAGGCAAGGTGGGTGAAGGGTCTTGCCAAGGACACAACAACTATGACACACACAAGTGGCAGGGCGGGGATCGAACCTCCAACCCTTTGATCATCGGCCAACTCGCTCTACCAACTAAGCCACAGTCGCCCCACCAAAGCTCAAGCTTTATTGGATAGTACAGAGTTGAAATGGGGAGACAGAGAGAGAGAGAGAGGGGGGGGGGTGACCTGCAGTAAAGATCCACGGGTCGGATTTGAACCTACGATCACTGTGACAGGGACTGACCCGACATTTTAAGACCTGTTGATAGTATATTTTTTTATTTGTAATAATAGAAAAATGCTGTTTCCAATATATGTTCTATACAAACTTTAGACACTTACTGTATATGTTGTTGATATGAAATAAAGTTGCTCAACTCAAACACAATTCATATTCAGAAAATGCCCGAGGTTGCGGTGCAGAAACACAGCAGTAAGCACGTATAACACAAAGGGATAAATCTGCAGTAATTGCCTTCTACTCTGCCCCAAATTGAAAGAGCATTTCAGCCATTATTCTAGAGCTCCAGGAGACAGTCAAGTCAAGTCAGGTGTGTGTGCGTGCGTGTGTGTGTGCCTGTGTGTGTGTGCATGCCAGTGTATGTGTGTATGTGTGCACGCGTGCGTCTTTGTGTGTGTTTGTGTCTTCGTGTGCGTGCATGTGTGTGTGCCTGCCTGCCTGCGTGCATAGGTGCGCGCATGAGTGTGTGCGTGCCTGCGTGCGAAGGTGCGTGCGTGCGTGCGTATGTGCGTGCGTGTGTGTGTGTGTGTGTGCGTGCGTGTGTGTGTGTGTATGTGTGTGTGTGTGTGTGTGTGCCTGTCTGCGTGCGTGTATGTGTGTGTGTGTGTGTGTGTGTACCCAGAACGCTGATGAAGAAAGACTGGTCGATGAGTTTGTTTCCCTCTGGATCCACCAGGTTGAACTTGAAGGACAGGCTTCCTCCTTTCTCTCCCTTCTCGTGGCTGTACTGCAGCAGACCTGGATAGGAACAAGTCAGCAGTGGTAAACTTATTGAATAAAGTATGTGTCTGTCTGTCTGTCTGTCTGTCTGTCTGTCTATCTGTCTGTCTGTCTGTCTGTCTGTCTGTCTGTCTGTCTGTCTGTCTATCTATCTATCTATCAATCTATCTATCTATCTATCTATCTATCTATCTATCTATCTATCTATCTATCTATCTATCTATCTATCTATCTATCTATCTATCTATCTATCTATCTAGCTATCTATCTATCTTAGGCTGCGATCCAATTCCCATACAGCCTAGGCTCTGTAAACTGGTATAATATAATCCCTATAATTCCCTCAACAGTAGAATTACAACGTGTTTCATGATGTCAAAGAGTGTAGAGACAGTAGAAAAAAAAGGGAAAAAGTAAAACGTGTCAAAAATGCTAAAAAAAAAAACAAGCCCGTTACCTTCAGCAGAAAAAGCAGGATATTGTATACCATTTTTAAGGTAGGTAGTTGAGGACATATGGAAAAAGGGGGACAACTAATACAAGGCCGTTACCAAAGCAAATATTTCAGCAAAATAAGCAAGACTTGATTTTTTTTTATAAATGTTACAGTGTTTAACTGTGTAGAGAGACAGTAGACACCGTAAGTAAAAAAAATACAGAAAAACGATAAAGATTTTTTTTTTTTACCAAGCCCATTACCTTTGTTGACATCGTCCTGAGTAAAGCTGTGCACTGTGCCTTTAAGAGAGACCTTCTCCAGGCCGTCTCTCTGGCTGAGCTGCAGTCTGCCGGTCGGAGGGTCTTTGGTCAGGACGTACCGCAGCTTCAGACTGTCTGAGTCGATGTCCGTGCCTTTAAGATTCTGCTCCGTGATCTTAGACGAGGAGCCTGAAGAAATACACACAAATACTTTAAGTTTAAAGGAATACTGAATGAGGTTTTTCTTCCCTCAGTCTTCCTTTGGCCCTTGACCTTAACACTCTTTCTGCCTTTTCTCAGGCTAGGATGAACCGATTTCTAAAATGTTTGCAAATTTATACTACATAGTATCTCAGAGTTGAATACACCTTCATATTTCCATCGGTGAAGTAGGTCTTTAAGAGTGAACAGTTCTACGGTAGCTGCTTACATCTTACTGGGTAAAACAGCAGTGAATATCTCTCTGTTAATTCACAGGCTAGGCTCTGTCAAATCATCATGATCGTGAGGTGATATTCACTGATTTTGACGAAATGTGAGTTTGACAAAAAACGTTGTCCAGAATGTCTGACTCCACCTTAACATAGATCATTACATATCCAAGTGTTTTCGTTCTAACACAGACAGACAGACAGACAGACAGACAGACAGACAGACAGACACACACACACACACACACACACACACACACACACACACACACACACACACACACACACACACACACACACACAGCTCACTGAGGCCTTACTTTTAACCCCCTCCCCCCTTACCTGCTGGCAGCTGAAGCCCTCTATTAACAGTCATCCTTGGCCCTTCGCTCCTCCGTACGTCCATAGTAAACTCCAGCCGTCCCGTGTGTGTGTATATCCCGTCAGTGAGAGTGAAGCCCATGTGGTCTGTCCCCCCGCTCACTGTCTCAGGGGTGTAGACCAGAAGCCTGTCTAGGACGTCCTGGTAGGTGAAGGTGGATCCCTGGTCCAACACTCGCCCGTTATCTAGGGGCTCCGAGTAGAACTGACGCCGTCGCAACTTACCTGAAGGATGCAGAGAGAGGTTAAAAGATCATGTATGATGAAGGGGGTATAGGTGTGTGTGTGTGTGTGTGTGTGTGTGTGTGTGTGTGTGTGTGTGTGTGTGTGTGTGTGTGTGTGTGTGTGTGTGTGTGTGTGTGATATTATCCCAATTATCAACTACATATTTTTCAAACTTAAAAAAATATCTCTTAAAGGTGCTACGAGGAACTTTTTAATATTTCAGAAACAGTCTTATTTTCATCTGATGATCATAAATGACATGTAACAGTAAACAAGTGATTTTTATATAGTTTTTCTTAATGCCTTTGTCATGGGTATACGCTCACCCAGGAACAACAGCTGGCATGGTAAAAACACTACTGCTTTTGTCCAAAGAGGGCGCTAGAATTACCACAAATGTTCCACAGAGCACCATTAACCATAGTTGAATCATTTAACTTTGTATAGACTTAAGTTAAGAAACAAATATTGTTATAGCATAACAGATGTTGTCTTTGGGGAGAAAAACCATCAAATAAACCAATCGAGTACCGTGACACCGTACAATGGTACAAATCACAAATATAATATTCTTAGGATTTGTTTCACCAATTTTTCGGTTGCTGAAACTTTTTGCTGAGATTGGGAGCAGATGAGTTATCGCTCAGTAAGAAAAATGTGTTTGTGTGTGTCCGGTAAAAACATGTTTTATTTGTTCTTGTTGTGAACCAATTCCTTTTGGTCTGTAAGGCTTTGGGCTAGGCAGGATTGGAAACTCAATTTGGGAACGGTGAGGAGCGGTGTGTTTGTCTTGTTTTAAACTGTTTGGCTGTCGGAAGCAATACTAATGTGTTTACCAGTGTGTGTGTGTGTGTGTGATAGAGTGTGTGAGTGTTTGTGTGTGTGTGTGTGTGTGTGTGTGTGTGTGTGTGTGTGTGTGTGTGTGTGTGTAGAGTGTGTGTGTGTTAGAGTGTGTGTGTGTGTGTGTGTGTGTGTGTGTGTGTGTGTGTGTGTGTGTGTGTGTGTGTGTGTTTATCTCCATCACGTTCAGAATTTACGGTCAACATGCTGGATACTCCTCAGTATAACTCTCTGCTGGGCTGCTTATCAGTTTGTGTTGGTTGCTCTGTGTGTGTGTGTGTGTGTGTGTGTGTGTGTGAGAGAGAGAGAGAGAGAGAGAGAGAGAGAGAGAGAGAGAGAGAGAGAGAGTGTTGTATTGTCTATGGGAGAATGCAAGAGTGTATATATGCATATACACAGCCACGATGTTTGCCCAATCATTCCGTGTGTACCTACAGTGTATCCCGTGACTCTGTGTGTGTGAAATGTACAAGACGCACATACGGCCTTGTTTCCACTAAGCGGTGTGGTTGGTTCGGCACCGCTAATAGCCAAATTAGTTTGTAAATATATATATATATATATACAGTTTATATTTGCTTAAAGCGCAGAGCCTAATTCAAAGTATGATTTGATTAAGTCATCTACTGCAAGCAATGGCGTACATTTTTGATTATAATCTCAGAGCATATTCTGTAAATTCTTGTAAATTCAAATTCCCAAATCTAAAAATAAAAAAATACGTAAATATATGATTTAAAAGAAGCAAATTCAGACTTCTTAAGATGTATTGCAGGGTTGTTGCATACGACATCCAACTTGTTAGCTGGATAAACCTAATACACTGGCTTTAGTGATATGACTGTGTTCCTATTGTAAGTGTGTGTTGTTATAGGGAGTGTGCGCTGTAATTGATAGTGTTCACTCACCGTATGAAGGCTTCCTGATGATGGCAAACAGACCAAATACACTGGCTTTAGTGTTTAGTATAAGTGTGTGTTGTTATTAAAAGTGTGTGTGTGTGTGTGTGTGTGCTAATGTCTGATTATATTGCTGTTATAGTTAGTGTGTTCACTCACCGTATGAAGGCTTTAGTCTTTAGTATAAGTGTGTATGTAAGTGTATACTACTTTAGTTAGTTAGTGTGTGTGTGTTTATATGAGTACAGTATCTCACAAAAGTGAGTACACCCCTAACATTTCTTCACATTTTTCATTATATCTTTCCATGCGACAACACTGAAGAAATGACACTTTGATACAATGTAAAGTAGTCAGTGTACAGCTTGTATAACAGTGTAAATTTACTGTCCCCTCAAAATAACTCGACACACAGCCATTAATGTCTAAACTGCTGGCAACAAAAGTGAGTACACCCCTTAGAAAAAATTTACAAATTGGGCCCAAAGTGTAAATATTTTGTGTGGCCACCATTATTTTCCAGCACTGCCTTGACCCTCTTGGGCATGTAGTTCACTAGAGCTTCACAGGTTGCAACTGGAACCCTCTTCCACCCATTTATGACAGCATCACAGAGCTGGTGGATATTGGAGACCTTGGGTCCTCCACCTTCCGTTTGAGGATGCCCCAAAGATGCTCAATAGGGTTTAGGTCTGGAGACATGCTTGGCCAGGCCATAACCTTTACCCTCAGCTTTTTTAGCAAGCCACTGGTCGTCTTGGAGGTGTGTTTGGGGTCGTTATCATGTTGCAATACCACCCTGCGGCCCAGTTTACGAAGGTTGAGTGCACATGGTCAGCGTCGTACACAGAGGTTGGCTTTGGAAAATAGACGTATGAGTGCTGCCAGCATTGCTGAAGGGCTTGAAGGGGTGGGGGGTCAACCTGTCAGTGCTCAGACCATACGCCGCACTCTGCATCATACTGGTCTGCATGGCTGTCGTCCCAGAAGGAAGCCTATTCTAAAGATGATGCACAAGAAACCCCACAAAAAGTTTGCTGAAGACAAACAGACTACGGACATGGATTACTGCAACCATGTCCTGTGGTCTGATGAGACCAAAATACATTTATTTGGTTCAGATGGTGTTAAGAGTGTGGAGCGGCAACCAGGTGAGGAGTACAAAGACAAGTGTGTCTTGCCTAGAGTCAAGCATGGTGGTTGGAGTGTCATGGTCTGGGGCTGCATGAGTGCTGCCAGCACTGGGGATCTACAGTTCATTGAATTCTAACATGTACTGTGCCATACTGAAGCAGAACATGATCCCCTCCCTTCATAAACTGGGCCGCAGGGCAGTATTGCAGCATGATTAACGCCCCCAAACACCCCTCCGAAAGACCACTGGCTTGCTAAAGAAGCTGAGGGTAAAGGTTATGGACTGGCCAAGCATGTCTCCAGTCTTAAACCCTATTGAGCATCTTTGGGGCATCCTAAAACGGGAGATGGAGGAGGGCAAGGACTCTAATATCCACCAGCTCCGTGATGTCGTCATGAATGGGTGGAAGAGGGTTCCAGTTGCAACCTGTGAAGCTCTAGTGAACTACATGCCCAAGAGGGTTAAGGCAGTGCTGGAAAATAATGATGGCCACACAAAATATTTACACTTTGGGCCCAATTTGGACATTTTTTTTTAGGGGTGTACTCACTTTTGTTGCCAGCAGTTTAGACATTAATGGCTGTGTGTCGAGTTATTTTGAGGGGACAGTAAATTTACACTGTTATAAGCTGTACTGTGACTACTTGACATTGTATCAAAGGTCTTTATTAGTGTTGTCGTATGGAAAGGTGTAATGAAAAAGTGTATAATTGTTTAGGGGTTACTCACTTTTGTGAGATAGTTTATGTGCTGTTATAGTAGTTATAGTAAGTGTGCTCACTCATCGTATGGAGGCTTGCTTATGATGGTAAACAGACCTAATACACTGGCTTTAGTCCTGAGTATAAGTTTGTGTTGTTATAATAAGTGTGTGTTGTTATTGAAAGTGCGTGTTGTTAATGAAAGTGTGTGTGTTAATGTCTGATTATGCTGCTGTTATAGTTATGTGTGTGTGTGTGTGTGTGTGTGTGTGTGTGTGTGTGCTGTAATTGATGGTGTGCTCACTCACCGTATGAAGGCTTTCTGATGATGGTAAACAGATCTAATACACTGGCTTTAGTATTTAGTATACGTGTGTGTTGTTATTGAAAGTGTGTGTGTGTTAATGTCAAATTATGTTGCTGTAATAGTCATATGAGTGTGTGTGTGTTAATATGAGTGTGTACTGTTATATTTAGTGTGCTCACTCATCATATGGAGGCTTGCCTATGATGGTAAACAGACCTAATACACTGGCTTTAGTATTAAGTATAAGTGTGTGTTGTTGTTTAAAGTGTGTGTTGTTATTGAAAGTACAAGTTGTTATTGAAAGTGTGTGTGTTAATGTCTGATTATGCTGCTGTTATTGTGTGTGTGTGTGTGTGTGTGTGTGTGTGTGTGTGTGTTTATTTGACTAAACCTTTTATGATGGACTATTTAAAAAAACAACCATATAGCTACTTATTTTCATTTAGTTATGTTGTTGATTAGGTTCAGGAAGGCGGGCGAGTGCATTTGTGTGTGTGCGTGCCTGCCTGCCTGCCAGCCTGTCTGTGTGTGTGTGTGTGTGTGTGTGTGTGTGTGTGTGTGTGTGTGTGTGTGTGTGTGTGTGTGTGTGTGTGTGAGTGTTTATTAATATGATTATGTTGCTGTCATAGTCAGTGCCCAACTCACCGTATGAAGGCTTGCTGATGATGGTAAACAGGATCTCAGTCCCTGGCGTGTCCTGGTCCCTCACACTGAGAGAAGAGTTAGTGATGACCACACCGGAGTTCTCCTCCACATGGATACTGCTGACTGACACCACGGGCTCCCTGTCCTCTGCACTCTGCTGAAACAGAGGGGGAAAATAGGCTATGTAAATGGTAAATGCAGTGTTTCCCCCAGCGCTTTATAGTTAAGGCGGCCGCCTTAGCAAAACCAGCCCCCCGCCTTGACTACTGACCGACCAAAAACAAACAAAAAAAAAATCTTTAATTTTTTTATTTTTAGTGCTGCACAATTAATGTACTAGCAAGCGCGATGTGTGATTTTTCATGGTCAGAAATGCGCGAAAGGCCGTGATTTGCGGTAAATAAATGTGCACATATGTCTCCAAGCGTTTCTCTCTGCTCAGACTATCAGCTGCTCTGTGTCGGGGGCTCTGCCCGTGCCGCGCTGCGCGTGACTACGGCATGTACGCGGGAGGGTAAACGAGCAGCAGCAAACCGACATTTAACCAACCGGTGGCGATAATAAACGCAGTGCGGTTCTATGGGGATATTTAGCTGAACAGAAAGAAGTGCTCTGCAAAGCTAGACTAGTTTAAGACTCCACATCACCGTGGCAACACAACTTATCGGCTCATACAGCGCAGAGAAAAGTCTGATACATGCATGAGAGTGATGGACCAGGCACAGTGTTTCCCACAGAATTTTCTGAAAGTGTGGGGGGGGGGACCCCGACCCCCCTAGGGGGGTCCGGGGGTATGCTCCCCCGGAAGAAAATTTTGTATCTTTTAAATGTTAAATGCATCAATCTGGTGTACTTTGAGGAACACTATTCCTATATAAATGGTGATTAAGATGGAGTTTAACACACTTATCAATGGTTAATGAATAAATAATTTTCTATGATACACATTTGAGCCATCAAAAAAAATGAAGCAAAGGTGGTGGTTACCTGTGGTTCAAAAGAGTGCACACAACGCCCTTTTGTTTTATTAGATTGTTGAATTACTAGTACTCAAATAACTGTGACTACAATCACAAGGATAGCTCACAATATTCTTTCCAGCAGAGGGTGCTCTGCTGGAAAGGGCGCAAATTACCCACTCCCGACTCGGGAGGTAGTGACGAAAAATAACAATACAGGACTCTTTCGAGGCCCTGTAATTGGAATGAGTACACTTTAAATCCTTTAACAGGATCCATTGGAGGGCAAGTCTGGTGCCAGCAGCCGCGGTAATTCCAGCTCCAATAGCGTATCTTAAAGTTGCTGCAGTTAAAAAGCTCGTAGTTGGATCTCGGGATCGAGCTGACTCCGCGCGAGCGCTACCGTCTGTCCCAGCCCCTGCCTCTCGCGCCCCCTCGATGCTCTTAACTGAGTGTCCCGCGGGGTCGAGCGTTTACTTTGAAAAAATTAGAGTGTTCAAAGGCAATACAGTCACAGCGCGTGTTGACACCGCAGGGGAGGGGCTGATTGACTCGGGGAGATTGAAGCCTCGATCCCTCAAGCGGCGCTTTGATAATACGTCCATGATTGAAGGAAATATTGTTTCTTGAGATCACAGCGCGAATCACACGTTAAAGATTTTTATGCGGAAATGCTATTGTTTCCAAGTGAAACTCGCGCATTGCAAATGAAATGTATACATGTATATTTTTTAAATAGTAAAATATACATATATCAAAAAAAAAAAAAAAAAATTAAAGTGTGGCGGGCCAAAATGAAAGTGTGGCGGCCCGCCACGGAATGATACATTAGTGGGAAACACTGCCAGGCACCTTTCAGTAAGTTTACAGAAGTGCACACTGTAACTGTCTTTGAAATGCATTAGTCATTTTAAGGGGAAAACACATTGTATTATTTCAATTATTTAATTATTTTTCAAACAGCATGCTAGTGTAGGCCAACAATATTTATTTTCTGAATTTTAAATGCTGCTTTATTTTTATGTTTTAAATTTGGAAATACATGTTCCAAAACAACCAATAACCTCTGTATTTAAAAAGAAATCAAGCAAGTAGGCTAATAATAACCATATATGGATTAATCGCATCACAGTATGCCTATTGTCCACAATAATCTCACAACAGCCCCCCATCCAAAAAGGAACTTTAAAAAGCACTTTGATGTGCATACACATGTTAAGTGTATGGTCCATTATTTTTATTTAGTGTGTCTGCATGGTATTGCACCAAAACAGTAGAATTTTTCTTTAATTGTATTGTTTAATGTTTAATGTATTTAATTGTGCACACATGTACACTCTAAGGTCAGTGTCATTCAAATAAACAGAACTATTTCTTTAGTGCGCATTGGCATCTTTGAGCAAAATACCCCCAAAATTTTCGCCGAGGCGCGTTGCGCCGCGCCTCCTGTACGGCTAGGCAGTGACCACCTTGACTAAGATATTTCCTGGGGGAAACACTGAAATGGTAAATGGACTTGACTTATATAGCGCCTTCTCAGCCCCAAAGCGCTTT
>CM049397.1:33297197-33309697 GCA_026929865.2 Hyperoplus lanceolatus
CAGACACAAACACGCACACACAAAAACAGAATGGAATACACTCCTACATACAGAAAGCAGACACACAAACACACACACAGACACACACACACACACACAGAAAGACAGACAGGCAGGCAGAAAGCAGACAGACAGACAGACAGACCCACACACACACCCACACACACACACACAGTTAGCTCTCACCTCTCTTGGTGTTCTCGATGAAGCCGTACTTGGGAGGACTGACCAGCCAGACCAACAGGTCCTTTAGGGGCGTGTCCACGTCAGATACTATGATGTGATTGGTTGACAGCTGCACTCGACCGCCTTCCTGGACCTAAACAACAAAATTTGATGGTTGAATGAAGTTTGTTCGTAACCTTTATTTATACAGGTAAATCCCATTGAGACAGAAGAGTCTTTTGCAAGGGAGACCTGTTCCCCTTTCCCACGTTACCATTCACACACACATTCATACACCGATAGCAGCAGCTAACTATCGACATTCACACAAGGCAAGGTGGGTGAAGTGTCTTGCCCAAGGACACAATAACCATGACACAGGTGGCAGGGCGGGGATCGAACCACCAACCCTTTGATCATCGGCCGACCCGCTCTACCACCTGAGCCACAGTCGCTGGCTCAGTTGTAGGATGAAGACAGAATAACAAAATAACAATATAGCATAAAGACAAGGTTTAGCTAAATAAACACACACACACACACACACACACACACACAGCTGCAGTCGGCCGCCTTCCTGCACCTAAACAACAAAATAACAAAATAAAAATAAAGTTTACGGTTGTTTTTGAAATAGTCCATCAAACAAGGTTTAGTCAAATAAACACACACACACACACACACACACACACACACACACACACACAATCAAACCCACGTACACACACACATGCACGCACTCTCACACACACACACACACACACACAAATAGGAAACATTTTAAACTTTCAGTCCTTTGGTATCATGTGCAGAACATCTCAACTTGTATCTCTACTGTCAAGCTTTTGCTGCTGATCATAATCGCGCAGTTTAACTTTGTGTCGCTCAGTCCCGAGGGGAAGATTGAGGGGCCCAGAAAGTCGGCAGATTATTAAATGCTGCTTGAAGTTCGAGCTCTTGGGACATTTTTATTTTATTATTATTTCTTTAGGTTTCCAAAACAAATCAAAAGTGTCAACTGGTACAGCCGAGGGAGCCACGTTCCACTAAATGCTGTATTTTAGCTTAAAAAATAAAAAGTTTTACAGTTGTGTGTGTGTGTTTGTGTGTGAGTGTGTATACGTGTGTGTGTGTGTGTGTGTGTGTGTGTGTGTTTGTGATCATTGGGGAACATCTTTAACTTTTTTTTTTAAACTAAAAACTAAACTTCGTGCTTTTTTAATTGATATATTTAAGAAAGGAGGAGGCTCCACAGAATTAATTAAAAGTTATGCGCTATAGCTTTAAAGGTGAAGTAAGCGGTTTATTTATGTTAATATAAGTGTTGAATCGCTCTTTATTCATACAGTGATCGCTTACATAATGTGCGCGTTTCATAAAGCCGATCTCTCAGTCAGCTGCTCTGCATGTAATGGGCAAATAAACTTTTCGGGGGATCCCAAAATTTATATCCAATCAGAAGCGAGAACGCTACAAACCGACACCCATCTCCCTCATGGTCTCACTGCCGGTGCACGCCAGAGCGACAGATAGGTGAATGTTTATGCGCCTACAATGGCGGAGCAGGTACAAATCCTTCCCAATGTCTGTTTTGATGGTTTTTTTCATGTTTTATCACACTCATAGATCTGAGATGATGCCAGATAACTCGCTGCTTGAAGACCACAATGCAGTAATGTGGTGACGTAGGGACGAGCGAGGGGACTGCTAACTGCAGTAACTGACAGGAAGTTAGCTAAAAGAACCATTCTGCTTACAGCACCTTTAAATGAAACATCCAAGTGAAGGAAGCGGTTGTGTCTTGACTAATTATGTATCAAACACAATCCATTTCAAACTAATAGGGTCATTTTTTATGTGTTCAATTTCATAAAATATACAGCTCCAGAAAAAATTAAGAGACCACTCCAAATGTTCAGTGTCTCTCGTTTTGACTCTTTATAGGCATCTGTTTGAGTAGAATGAACATTTTGGTTTTATAATATAAACTACTGACAACATTTCTACCAAATTCCAATAAATGTTTTTGTCATTTAAGAGCATTTCCATTAGGTAATATAGAGATGAACATTTAAGAAAAATCCAGACTGGTCTCTTAATTCTTTCCGGAGCTGTATGTTCTCTTCAGATTAAATAAAATGAAATGTGAACACAGGGATATTTTTGGTTTTGGCCCGTTGCTGTGTGAGGGACGAGGTGTGACGGTGTGTGTGTGTGAGTGTGTGATGTCTTTCTCTGCTTCATTCGTCTCGTTAATGACTTTCTAAATACAGCAGCTGCTTAAAGAAAAACCTCAAAAGAGTATTTTAAGGGTTTAAGACTTTGATGAGCTGGCAGGGTAATGGAGAGGAAACAACAATGTGTCGTTTGTCCGTGTGTGTGTGTGTGTGTGTGTGTGTGTGTGTGTGTGTGTGTGTGTGTGTGTGTGTGTGTGCGTGCGTGCGTGCGTGCGTGCGTGCGTGTGTGTGTGTGTGCTTGCTTACGTGCGTGTGTGTGTAGGTTTCTATTTTGTCCTCAGAGACGTCCATTTAACATCACAGATTATTTTAAATTGTTATGCGAATGTACAGCAATGTTTTTCCTAGGATTGAGCAGCTGGCATTTGGGGGGCGAAACGATGTTTTGAGCATTTGCAATTGTGCCATGTCGGGACGTATCAAATGTGTGTGTCTTTCTGACACATCTGGTAAGGTCAATTAAAGTAGGTCTAACTTTATTTCGTTTACTCTGTTTGAGTTGATGTGAATACAAGCATCAGCTTCTAGGTTAAAGCTATAGTGCGTAACTTTGTCATATAAATGAATGTCAGTTACATTCAAGCCATCGCCCAAACGAGTTGACACAAAGTTGATTAAGCCCATCAGTTCCACACAACTCTCTCTGTATTTTTCAGTATGGCAGCATTTAAAAACTGGTGTCGCCCCCCGTATCCCTGACACTGGTGCAGGAACTCAGAAAAATCCCAAGAAGGAAGAGCCCAAGAAATGTTTCAGTTGTTGATTCTACTGCTAAGAAAAAACCTGGACGTACAGCAGAAGGAATAAAATGTGGAATATATACTGTATATAAATGTGTGCGTACCTTGATTCCACTGTTGACTGTAACCGTGGGTGGTTGCCGGGGCGTTGAGGTGATTGTGATGGTGCACATCTGGTTGTCAAGGCGATTGTTGTCTCCGTCGTAAACAACAAAGTGAAAGATGTCGGTTACCGGCTGGCTGCCCGTCTCCAAGGAAGTGATGTACCTGGACACAGAGATATAGTGGTTTAGATGTTTGGCAATAGGCTATACAAGACGAAAAATATCTAGGCAAAACTCATAAGAGGTATTGAAAAAGCATTCATTTTGTGTGAAGAACTCACTCAATTATCAGATGTTATAATATCAACCTGAGGTTAATCTGAGGTTAATCCTTAATCTGAGGTTCTGAGATAATTTCAATAAGATATCACTCACTCACTCCCTCCCCCCCCCCCCCCCTCCCCCCCCCCCCCCCCCCCCCCCCCCCCCCCCCCCCCCCCCCCCCCCCCAGACACATACATACAGGCTTCATGATTGTGGATAAAATGTTGTTAGTTGAGATACAATCACAGTAAACTCCCTCTAGTAGCCGAATAATTGTACAATACCATGTTTAAAAGGTGCTCCGAGGAACTTTCAGTTTGCGTTCATTCTAGCGCCCCCTTTTGGAAAAAAGCGGGTGTTTTTACTACGACAGCTGTTGTTCCTGGGTGAGCGTATACCCATGACAAAGGCATTAGTAATTACAATATAAATATAGCATTCTTTGCACTGGCGGTCTTGTCCTGTTTGTTACATGTGATTTATGATCAACAGAGGAAAAGTTAGACTGTTTCAAACATATTAAAAAGTTCCTTGTAGCTACTTTAAAAGATCATTCTTTAAATGTTATTGGCAAAACTACAAGGCTGTACTAGTTCCACTTCGAAGAGAAATAAATGAATACAATTACAAGAAACAAGTTGTGCAGTACAAGTACACACACACACACACACACACACACACACACACACACCGTAGCAGTCGCTCGCAGACACATTTTTATTTCCCTTCATTCTAGCATTCCCTCTCACGAGACGAGAGCTCTGCAAACATGATCGTTATTAAAAACACCAGAAGAAAAACACACAAAAGAATTAGAATGAAAATCATTTTGTTGCCATTTTCCAACATTACTACCACCACACACACACACACACACACACAATCTCTCTCTCTCTCTCAAACACACACACACACACACAATCTCTCTCTCTCTCTCAAACACACACACACAGACACACACACACACACACACACATACACAATCTCTCTCTCTCACACACGCGCACGCACACACACACACACACACACACACACACACAAGCCATGCCAATTAACACCACTCTGATATTAACCTGCTAGAAGGTACAGAGGTCCCCGAATGAGACACGCGCGCTAAGAAGAAATATAAATATTCAAACACTAAATGCTTCATTTCCATAATGCAGGGCCCTGATTAGCCAGAGTGCACACACACACACACACACACACACACACACACACACACACACAAACACACACACACACACAGCGTATCCGAAAGGCAATCTTCAAATCTTCAAATCTTCAAATCGCTTGTTATTAGTTTTGTATTTCTAGAGGCTCGCAGCTACACACAAGAGCCGGGGAATTGTTTTAACGAGAATTAAATGGGATTAAAAAAGATTTACACCATTATGTTTTTTTTAAGTTTGTTTGTGCTTTGCAGAGATGTAATAGCTGGTGGCATGTGTGTGTGTGTGTGTGTGTGTGTGTGTGTGTGTGTGTGTGTGTGTGTGTGTGTGTGTGTGTGTGGTGTGTGTGTGTGTGTGTGTGTGTGTGTGAGAGAGAGAGAGGTAGTGGGAGGGCTGAAGAAAAGTCTAGTCTAGTAAGATAATATATGAAATGCACCTGGGTATTTCTAAATAGCAGAGACTAAATAGCAGGAAGTATGGGGATTGGAACGCAGGGATTGTGCATATGACAAAACAACCATGTTGAATCTTTATGTGGAATCGTTATTTCAAATTATTAAAGAACACACAACACCTGTTCGAAAAGGGGGTTAGGATGAAGTATAACTTTATCAAGTCCTACCCCCCTTTCTTCACCATAGACAAGTATTCTACAGAATCACTGACTTCACCTTTAACTCGTAAATTGAAGAATACCACACTCCACTATGTTTGGATAAAATTGCTAACCAATTTTAATACTCAAAAACCACAGACAGACAGACAGACAGACAGACACACGACACACAGACACACACACACACACACACACACACACACACACACACACACACACACACACACACACACACACCTCAATTTGTCTGCAGGTCAAGGTGAAAACAAACTTGAGACTTGAGGTAGATTTTCTACTTTTTTACCACTAAAGTAAAACGAAGGTAATTGGCTCTCTCTTCTCTCCCAAGGATCTCTCTTCAAACTTTGATTGCTTTTGCTAAAAACAACTTCAGGAGGCCTTTAAGGATTTTTGAAAGTCATGTTCCGTTAATAGCAGCAGGTTTTTATGCAGATATTCTAGCTTTATAAGCCTCTGGAGAAGCATTTAAACTCTGATGGGATACTTAAAACCATGCGCGGAAACCAAGGGTGTTATTTCGGGGGGTTTCTAAGGTGAGGACACTGCAGGTGAATGGGTGATAATTTCTAACTTATAGATAGTAGCATGAAACCTTTTACAGTTCATTACTTCCATTAAAATAATTAGTTTTCGTATTACAACTTTTTCAAAAAAAAAATTAAAGGAATACTTCACCCATACGGAACCAGCGTTCTATCATTATAAAATAACTATTATAATATAATGAATGAGGTTTTTCTTCCCTCAGTCTTCCCTCAGTCTTCCCTTGGCCCAGCTGTCCTGTTAATCCTAACCCTTACTGTGATGTCACAAGAAGGAAACTGTAGGGTTAGACAGTGAGACCATAAAACACTCTTTCTGCCTTTTCTCAGGCTAAGATGATCCGATTTCAATTTTTTTTGCACATTTATACTACATAGGATCTCCGAGTTCAATACACCTTCATATTCCCACCGGTGAAGTAGGCCTTTAATACATATGCAAAGGAGGTAATATCAAACTCATCATGCATACATGTGTATCTCTTTAAAAACTAAAAAGTACAAAGTTTTTCAGAGCAGAGGTTTTGTATACTGCCTGTTTTCATTTGACAAATCAAAAATACTACATAGAGGTCTTAAAAATGGTAGTGGTAGTGGTCAATGGACTTGTATAGCGCTATATCTTCGCTTATCACAGACCCAAAGCGCATTACATTGTTTTTGTACACATTCACCCAGTCACACACACATTCATACACCGATAGCAGCAGCTACCACGCAGGGTGCTAAGCTAACTAAGCTAACTATCGGGAGCAATTCGGGGTTCAGTGTCTTGCCCAGGGACACTTCGACATGTGGCGGGGAGACGGGGGATCGAACCTCCGACCCTGCACACCAGAGGCGAACTCCCTACCCACTTCGCCACTGCCGCCCCAAAAATGCATTTGAAATGGAGGGTAAGAGTAAAAAATGTATATCTGATGGAGAGTATTACAGCCAAACTCCAACTCAGGACTGATGCTTTTACTGCTAAATGGGAACCTGTAATACTGCAGCTACAGAGAATGATCAAGGACACAAACTCTCCATACCAGAGAGGAAGTCTCTCCCGACGAGCACGTGATGTGGTAAAAATATGTTGAAACATGGGTGACTGAATATGGACTTGAATTAAACTAATTGGGTACCTGATGTATGTGTATTATGATTTTAATTTGAAGGTCAATGCGGAGCGAACAAGTGCTATGTGATTGCTGTATACTTGTTCTTTGTATGATTGCATACTGAAATAAATGTGAAAAAAATGCATTTGAGGGATGTTTTTAAGAAGAAAATGTCTCATAAATCAGACAATGAACAACATATTAACGGAACCTTCAGTGATAACCTTCAGAATAGTGCTGAGAATGATTATGGAAAGTTTAGTTGATTCAAGTGCTTTAGAAGTTGAGATTTGTGGCTTGAAGTCATTGTGTGTGTGTGTGTGTGTGTGTGTGTGTGTGTGTGTGTGTGTGTGTGTGTGTGTGTGTGTGTGTGTGTGTGTGTGTGTGTGTGTGTGTGAGAGAAAGAGAGAGAGTGATAGAGAGAGAAAGTGAGTGAGTGAGAGTGAGTGAGTGAGTGAGTGAGTGAGTGAGTGAGTGAGTGAGTGAGTGAGTGAGTGAGTGTGTGTGTGTGTGTGTGTGTGTGTGTGTGTGTGTGTGTGTGTGTGTGTGTGTGTGTGTGTGTGACGTCCCCCACTACCTGATAGTGTGTTTGTTGATGTCCTCCATAGTGAAAGATGAATACTCCCTCAGCTCCTGATGCTCCTGTGTGGACTGACTGCGTGTTAACAGACCGTACATCGGAACAGACACCAACTGGATCTGAATCTCTGTATCCGGGGAAGAGTTGTCCTAAGAAAGAGAGAGAGAGAGAGAGGAAAAAAACATTAAAGACCTACTTCACCAGTGGAAATATGAAGGTGTATTGAACTCTGAGATCCTATGTAGTATAAATGTGCCGAAATTTTTGAAATCGGTTCATCCTCGCCTGAGAAAAGGCAGAAAGAGTGTTGTATGGTCTCACTGAGAGAGGAAAACAACATTGATTATAATGCATGGAAGAGTTGTCCTAAGAAAGCCACAACAAGAGAAGTGATTGTTATGCAGATGTTTATGGTGAAGATAATCAACTTTACTATCATGAAATGTATTTGCTTCTGGCCTGAATAAAGGACATGACAAGTTCTCCTTTCATCATAACGTTTTACTTCAAACCAGACACTAAAAAGTGGGAATGAAAAACAGTCACACAGAGACACACACACACACACACACACACAGTCACACACAGTGACACACACACACACACACACAGTGACACACACACACAGTCACACACACACACACAGTCACACACACACAGTGACACACACACAGTCACACACGCACACACAGTCTCACACACACACACACACACACAGTCACTCTTACACACACACACACACACACAGTCACTCACACACACCCCCCCACACACACACACACACAGTCTCTCACACACACACACACACACACACACACACAGTCACAGACTCACAGTATAAGCGATGTGTGATCTCCTTATCACAGTACTGCTCTTCTCTCCCACTTCCAGTGACATCGTGGCGGTTGGTTCCCTCTGCGGCCCGTTGCCCCCGGCGCCCAGCACCACCACCTGCACCACTGTGGTCGCCATGGAGATACCGTCGCTAACGGAGATGGTGATGCTGTCGTCAAGGCTGGAGAGGCCGGAGTGTCGGTATAGCAACACGTTACGGGTGACGTCACTGAAACTGAATGTGTCACCTGACAAGAGAAATAGAGTAGAAATGCTTAAAGGTGCAGTGTGTAATATGACATCATCAAGAAAGTTCTACAAAGTTCTACAAAGTTCTAGAATGCAACGCTCCCTGGGTAACCCCAACCCTTTAGAATAATAACAGAAGCTACAGTGGCCTTCAAGGATATCCACCAGCTCCACGATGCTGTCATGAATGGGTGGAAGAGGATTCCAGTGGCAACCTGTGAAGCTCTGGTGAACTCCATGCCCATGAGGGTTAAGGAAAATAATGGTGGTCACACAAAATGTTGACACTTCGGGCCCAATTTGGAAATTTTCACTTAGGGGTGTACTCACTTTTGTTGCCAGCACTTTAGACATTAAACCTGCAGTGTGTAGAATTTGGTGTTTTATTTCCTAGCTGATTTTGTAGAAAGTAATTATACCACCACGCACGTACCATTGGTCATACTGATGTGTGCGCTGCCCTCAGTCTTGGTCAGTTCTCCGTGGAGCGGAGCTTCTGTCAGTTCAAACTCCAACTCATCTGGAGCTGTGTCCGCATCACTCACCGCCAACTGCTGACCACCTACACACACACACACACACACACACACACACACACAAACATACACACACACACACACACACACACATACAGAAATGTAAAAATAGTAAAAAAATTGGGAATTAAAAAAAAACGTTAAAAAAATTAACCAATAACTAAACGGTAAAATAATGAAATGATACTAATACAAACAAAAAGTATAGAAGGAATAAGGAGAATAAGATAGATATATACATACATATATAATAAGATAGATATATACATACATATATAATAAGATAGATATATACATACATATATAATAAGATAGATATATACATATATATATAATAAGATAGATATATACATATATATATAATAAGATAGATATATGCATATATATATAATAAGATAGATATATACATATATAATAAGATAGATATATACATATATATATAATAAGATAGATATATGCATACATATATAATAAGATAGATATATACATATATATATAATAAGATAGATATATACATATATATATAATAAGATAGATATATGCATATATATATAATAAGATAGATAATATATACATATATATATAATAAGATAGATATATACATACATATATAATAAGATAGATATATACATATATATATAATAAGATAGATATATACATACATATATAATAAGATAAGACCAATACATATATATATAATAAGATAGATATATACATATATATATAATAAGATAGATATATACATACATATATAATAAGATAGATATATACATATATATATAATAAGATAGATATATACATACATATATAATAAGATAGATATATACATACATATATAATAAGATAGATATATACATATATATATAATAAGATAGATATATACATACATATACAATAAGATAAGACCAATACATATATATATAATAAGATAGATATATACATATATATATAATAAGATAGATATATACATACATATATAATAAGATAGATATAAATATATATATAATAAGATAGATATATACATATATATATAATAAGATAGATACATACATACATATATAATAAGATAGATATATACATACATATATAATAAGATAGATATATACATACATATATAATAAGATAGATATATACATACAAATATATATAATAAGATAGATATATACATACATATATATATAATAAGATAGATATATACATACATATATAATAAGATAGATATATACATACATATATAATAAGATAGATATATACATATATATATAATAAGATAGATATATACATATATATATAATAAGATAGATAGATACATACATATATATATAATAAGATAGATATATACATATATAATAAGATAGATATATACATATATATATAATAAAAGATAGATATATACATACATATATAATAAGATAGATATATACATATATACATATATATAATAAGATAGATAGATACATAATATATAATAAGATAGATATATAATAATATATAATAAGATAGATACATACATATATAATAAGATAGATATATACATATATATATAATAAGATAGATATATACATACATATATAATAAGATAGATATATACATACATATATAATAAGATAGATATATACATATATATAGAAAAAATATATAATAAGATAGATATATACATACATATATAATAAGATAGATATATACATACATATATAATAAGATAGATATATACATAAATATAATAAGATAGATATATATAATATATAATAAGATAGATAATAATAATATATAATAAGATAGATAAAAATATATATGAAGATATATAATATAAAATAATATATATATATATAATAAGATAGATATATACATACATATATAATAAGATAGATATATACATACATATATAATAAGATAGATATATAATATATATAAATAAGATAGATATAATAATATATAATAAGATAGATATATAATACATATATAATAAGATAGATATATACATACATATATAATAAGATAGATATATACATATATATATAATAAGATAGATATATACATATATATAATAAGATAGATATATACATACATATATAATAAGATAGATATATACATACATATATAATAAGATAGATATATACATATATATATAATAAGATAGATATATACATACATATATAATAAGATAGATATATACATACATATATAATAAGATAGATATATATATACATATATAATAATAAGATAGATATATACATACATATATAATAAGATAGATATATACATACATATATAATAAGATAGATATATAATATATATATAGGATAGATAATATATATAAGATAGATATATAATATATAATAAGATAGATATATACATATATATATAATAAGATAGATATATACATATATATATAATAAGATAGTAGATATATACATACATATATAATAAGATAGATATATACATAATATATATAATAAGATAGATATATTATAAGATAATATATAATAAGATAGATATATACATACATATATAATAAGATAGATATATACATACATATATAATAAGATAGATATATACATACATATATAATAAGATAGATATATACATACATATATAATAAGATAGATATATACATACATATATAATAAGATAGATATATACATACATATATAATAAGATAGATATATACATATATATATAATAAGATAGATATATACATACATATATAATAAGATAGATATATACATATATATATAATAAGATAGATATATACATATATATATAATAAGATAGATATATAATAATATATAATACATATATAATAAGATAGATATATACATACATATATAATAAGATAGAATATATACATATATATATAATAAGATAGATAGATATATACATACATATATAATAAGATAGATATATACATACATATATAATAAGATAGATATATACATATATATATAATAAGATAGATATATACATACATATATAATAAGATAGATATATACATACATATATAATAAGATAGATATATACATATATATATAATAAGATAGATATATACATACATATATAATAAGATAGATATATACATACATATATAATAAGATAGATATATACATATATATAATAAGATAGATATATACATAATATATAATAAATAGATATATATATAATAAGATAGATATATACATATATATATAATAAGATAGATATATACATACATATATAATAAGATAGATATATACATATATATATAATAAGATAGATATATACATATATATATAATAAGATAGATATATACATACATATATAATAAGATAGATATATACATATATATATAATAAGATAG
>CM049397.1:33317197-33322197 GCA_026929865.2 Hyperoplus lanceolatus
AGTATCAGGCCATTAGCTGATGAGCACGAGGCTTTGTGAAACGTTTTTCTCTTTCATTGAACACAGCTTTCAAAATGGCACACCGGTCTGTCAGTCGGTCTGATAGCCTCAGCTGAGAACGCAACGTTAAATTCAGCAAAGAATTAAATAAAACAATCATTCTCGCAAAAGAAAAAGGCATAGTCAGTGTGAGAGAGAGAGAGAGGTAGTATGTTAGTGTGTGTGTGTGTGTGTGTGTGTGTGTGTGTGTGTGTGTGTGTGTGTGTGTGTGTGTGTGTGTGTGTGTGTGTGTGTGTGTACCTTGTCCCGGTGGTAGAGCTTTTGTGATGTTGTAGATGAGTTTCTCGTCGGGAGTTTCAGAGTCGACGAAGGACAGAGCTGTAGGAGTTAACTCTGTAACCCGATCCTCCAGAGCCTACACACACACACACACACACACACACACACACACACACACACACACACACACACACACACACACACACACACAAACAACGCAAGATAAAGTTTTCAAGTTTAGTCTAATAAATGTTAAACTTATTTTTGTAATTTTTGTTTAAATTAAAATGTTTTCAAAAAAAATTCTACGTCCTATGGAATAAAAAATATGTGAAGTCCACCATTTGAACTTGCCTTGTGTAGACACATACAATATCTTAATCTTCCGTAAGGACTAGGTAAGTGGTTAAGCAAATACGTCAATCTTTATTTAAATGCCCTTTTTAAAACACTCGCTAGAGCATGTGGAAAGTGTGTCTGTTTTATTTTTGCGATTAGTTTTTTTTATCTATTCATCTACTACAAATGTAACTTTGTTTTTATTGCTTAAATGTTCGAAATAAAGACAATCAAATAAAAGTTACTCTAACCGGGCTGCTCCGGTGGTGTAGTGGATAGAGCGCCTACCATATTGGCTCCGGCCTTCGTTGCAGTGGTCGCGGGTTAAAATCCGACCCGTGGACCTTTACTGCAGGTCACCCCCCCCCCCCCCTCTCTCTCTCTCTCTCTCTCTCTCTCTCTCTCTCTCTCTCTGTCTCCCCATTTCAACTCTGTACTGTCTAATAAAGCTTGAAAATGCCAAAAAAATAAAGTAAAAAATAAAAAGTTCCCCTCACCGTGATCTGTAGGTCACAGTCTGGGGCGAGTTGAGGGAACCCGGGGATCTGAGGCAAGACCCCGATGGTGAAGGTCTGAGAATCTCTCTGTACCAACTGCTCTTCGTCTGTGGACACCTGGTAAGACAGACAGGCAGACAGACAGACAGGCAGGCAGGCAGGCAGACAGACAGACAGACAGGCAGACAGGCAGGCAGACAGACAGACAGGCAGGCAGGCACCACACACACAGAGGGAGGGACAGACAGACAGGCAGGCAGACAGACAGACAGACAGACACACACACACATGTTAAACATTGAGTACAAGTACTTCATTACTGTAGTTAAGTCGATGTTTGGACCATCTATACATCACTTGAGTTTTTACATTAATTTCACCTTTTACTCCACAACATTTACAGAGGACACTGCTGCTAAATCTTCAGCAAATTATCTCAATAAATGTCTGTTTTCCAACACCAATGTCTTCTGTATTACATATTATTCCAGACAGCCATAGCTCTCGAGAAATCACACGAAAATAAGATGCAAAAAATATGTGATGGAGAATTTGTTCAAATCAAATTAAACAGTGAATGAACTTGGCATGGGGCAGCGCTGAATTTTCTTTCCATAAATCATTGTCTACACTCTTTGAATATAAATGAGGTAGATGACTATTTGACTTAAACTTCAATGTGATTATCTGATGGTGTTTGCGTACTACTCAGCTGGACAGTGCACTAGGGCAGTTATTACTCTTACTACTGAAGTTCTTATACTCCTAAATTACTTGAATAATGGCTTTGCAAAATCCATATAAATCTGTTTTGGACATTAGGTGAGACACTAGCAGGTGAATGGGGTCGATTCTTTTACTTATAGATATTGTGCAAGTTGATTACTGACATTAAAACAATAATTTTTGTAATACAATTTTTTCAGAGAGGTCTGAATACATATGCAAATTAGGCAATCAATAATTTGTGCGTCACATTACCAAACGCATTTTCTTTCAATGCCTCTTTTTAAGAACAAAATGTCTCATAAATCAGACAACAAACAACACATGAACAAATCCTTCTGTAATAACCTTCAGAAATAGTGCTGAGAATGATTATGGAAAGTTTAGTTGATGTACTAAGTGCTTTAGAAGTTGAGATTTTTGGTTCAGAGTATCGAAAAATAAATTGCTCTTTTAGTCGACAGCAGTGTTTGTGAACCCAGAGAGAGTGTGTACGCCTCATGCCGAGAGTCTGATATTTCTGTGATGTAAATTGAAAATAATGATAATTCCCTCTCTTTGCAAAATACACACACACACACACACACACACACACACACACACACACACACACACACACACACACACACACACACACACACACACACACACACACACACACACACACACACAACCACACAGCGTCCCCTGCCGCTCTCAAAAAAGTAAGTTCTTTAAAACTTTTTAATGACTTTTCTTTTACCAACTGTTTTACTTGGGCTTTCAGAAGCTATTACAGTCAATGCGCCTCACTTCTAGGCAGGAATCTGTATGCAATGCTGCGCTGTGTGAGGTAGCAGTTACCTTTGGCTTCCAAATCAATTCAGTTCATCGTTAAGTCAGAGTCAACATTTGTGCAAACTTTCAAGAAAATCCCTGAAAGCGTTCTTGAGGCATTGAGTGAGTGATTTAGTGAGTGAGTGAGTGTGTCTGTGTGCGAGGGTGGTGTGTGTGTGTGTGTGTGTGTGTGTGTGTGTGTGTGTGTGTGTGTGTGTGTGTGTGTGTGTGTGAGTGTGTGTGTGTGTGCGAGTGAGTGTGTGTGTGTGTGTGTGTGTGTGTGTGTGTGTGTGTCTGTGTGCGAGTGAGTGTGTGTGTGTGTGTGTGTGTGTGTGTGTGTGTGTGTGTGTGTGTGTCTGTGTGCGAGTGAGTGTGTCTGTGTGCGAGTGGTGTGTGTGTGTGTGTGTGTGTGTGTGTGTGTGTGTGTGTGTGTGTGTGTGTGTGTGTGTGTGAGTGTGCGTGTGTGTGTGTGTGCGTTCTTGCTTTCCTGTGTGAGTGTGTGTGTGTGTGTGTGTGTGTGTGTGTGCTTGCTTGCGTGCGTGTGTGTGCATGTGTGTTCGTGTGTGTGTGTAATCGAAAATTCGTTCCCTTACCTGGAACTGAAATGAGTCTTGGTCGCTGCTCTGTCCGTAGTGCCGGTACCAGACTGTCCCATCGTTGACGTCCTGCTGAGTGAAGGATGAGGTCGGAGTGAAACCGCTGTCGTCTGTCTGAGAGGGACGCCAGCCTTCAGAGGGGCCGTCAGCCGACATGGACACAAGCACTACCTCACCTGGGGGGGGTTTAACGTGATATTTTTGTGTTAAAGGTGCAGTGTGTAATATGACATCATCAAGAAAGTTCTACAAAGTTCTAGAATGCAACGCTCCTTGGGTAACCCCAACCCTTTCGAATAATAACAGAAGCTACAGTGGCCTTCAAGGACAAGAACAATTCTAAATTTTAAACAATGCACCTGATGACATTCCAACTATGACACTTTCAAGATGGCGGCACTAGGCCTTGGTCCAAAATATGCTGAAATATGGACATATTATGAGACCCTTTCTAAGGGAAAAAATAATAATTCTAAAAAAAAATTTAAGCTATTATGCACTAAATGAAATGTACTTATGAATATTATAATTACTTTCTACAAAATCAGCTAGGAAATAAAACCCGAAATTCTACACACTGCAGGTTTTAATATATGTGTTAAATCTCTCTATATTCATACAGCCATCACTTCAACAGTATGCACAGTTCATAACACAGGTCTCCCAGTCATTCAGCTTTGCAGTAATTGCCAGATAAGATTTTGAGTATCCCGCTCGTTTTGATCCAATCAGGAGACAGAGCGCTATAAAGAGGCGGGTCTGCACCAATGTCTATATAATTGATACATTGACTTGACTTGTATCCCGTTTTTCATTCCATTTTCTCAGCCCCAAATCATTTCTATGTATTTTCTTAATTCATTCATATTTTTTCTTCCCTTTTGCTTTGGTTTTTCTGCTTGTTTGTTATGTGATTTTGCATTTAAAAACTCAATGAAAACATTTGAATATACTAAGTGACCCAAGGCAGGCAAGGCAAGCCACGTTTATTTATATAGCACAATTCAGACCCAGTAAAAGAGTTGGTACCATATTTGGGCTTTCCCTCCGAGGTGGGGATGGTGTAGACTATCTCCTCAGTGCTGACTCCCTTGTAATTCGCTTTCAGGTATTTCTTATCCAGTCGCACCATTCCTCCTTCCTTCACCCAGGTCATGGGATGAGACAACAAGTAAGGAGAGTCCGCAGCCTGGAACACACAATACAGTAAAGATAAGGATTATTTACATCCTATATGAAAAATACATCCCTTTGCAATAAAAGTATAAATGGGCGCCCCTTATTCTTATAAAGAATAAGGGGCGCCTTTAGCTCAGTTGGTAGGGCGTCCCCCCCATGGGCCTCGGCCAGCAGCGGACCCGAGTTCGATTCCTGCCCGCGGTCGTTCTCTGCATGTCACTCCCCTCTCTGCCCCATTTCAACTCTGTCTCTACACTGTCAATAAAGCATAAAAATGGCAAAAAAAAAATAACTTAAAAAAAAACAAAAAAACATAAAGAATAAAATCCCCCTGCGGAATAGTCTCTGGTGTAAAGAAAGAAGATATAGAAATAGGTAGCGAGTGTGTTGTTTGTTCCAAAAGGCCAACCTGGTGTATTCAGTGTAGCACATTTTATTCGACATTTGTTGTAACCTCGCCAGTGTGAGTCCCAGGAGATAGTCTTAAAGCTCTGTCAATCAACTGAGCGCTACACACGGAGTCAGCTCCACCCATCAGAAGTAATGCATCACGAAGGTCTCAATCTGA
>CM049397.1:33339697-33357197 GCA_026929865.2 Hyperoplus lanceolatus
AGGGAGAACTCACCGGTCCTATGAAGAGACAGAGAGAAAGGTATTTAAAGGTGCACTGCGTAACTTTGAACAAAAACAAGATACATTAAATCACTTAACGCAACAATAGGTAACTTTTCCACCTCAATAAAACACTTTCAAAGTCAGTCTAATAGTCCAATATGTTTATTTTTCTTTCTTGCTTTTTCGTCTGGTTGTGCTTTGTTATATTTTGTTTGGTTTTTATTTGTTTTTCTTGCCTCATTTTTAGGCTTTGCGTATGACTAATCTGAATGGAGTAGTTGGACATATGTCACCTTGATGTAACTCACAAATAAAGTATAGAATTTTTTTTGTAAAATCAATTAAAGGTGCAGTGTGTAACTTTGTGTGTGTGTGTCAGAGAAGTGAACATTTTCTAAGGTTATATTCTCATAACTGAATAAACAAACTTTCCTCCCTGGGAAAATGTAGATCCCTGGAACACTGTTTTAAGTTAGAAAGCTTCCTGAAAAGTTACTGTCTCACTGTTGTTGTTTACAGCAGCAGGGCCCACAGTTTGGTTCACAAACATATTCTAGTCTTACATTTGGTTCCAGGTTCATCAGAATCATTTTGCTGTGATTTATGATGATAGAATTATTCAAGACCAAGAATTCCATGTAGAGAAAGTATGTTTTGTAAACTAACTGCAGGCTATTCAAATGTAAACAAATCCCCCTCCTCTGAAATTACACACTGCACCTTTAAAATCACTTAAAGCCAGATGGTTAAGGATGCTTACGTTAATACTCTTTTTCCTAGATTCACTTTGGATGAAAATGACCTAGAAAAAGCCTTTAGTTTGCCCATTAGCCTTCTGGGAAAACGAGTCCTGTGAGAATAGTGTAGTCACCGTGATATCTGCGCTTAGCTACAGACTCACACATGCTTTATCACACACACACACACACACACACACACACACACACGCTCACTCACTCATTCACTCACCAGCCCACCTGCTCTCACACATACACACACGCACCAGCCCACACTCACACACACACACACACACACAACAGCCCACCTGCTCACACACACTCATCATCATCAATGTCTCCTCTCACCGATTCGCTCCAGCAACATCAAAGTCGAGTCCCAGAATTCCACTGGGACGCGGCCAAGACAAAATTACTGAGTGTGTTCAAAGAGTGTGTGTGTGTGTGTGTGTGTGTGTGTGTGTGTGTGTGTGTGTGTGTGTGTGTGTGTGTGTGTGTGTGTGTGTGTGTTTGTGCTTGTGTGTCTGAGTGTGTTCAGTTCAGTTCAAAGTAAAAAGGAAATTTTGGCATTTTCAAGTGTTGTATAAAGGCCTTACACCTGCATTTGTTTTTCGAATCGTTTTTTTGTTGCAAGCGTATCTGCTTCAATGATGTGAAAGTTATACAATAGACCCCTTCAAGGCATTTTTAAGATTAATATAGTATCGCTACAATAATCGTTTTTTGCTCAACTTCAGCCTACATCTACTTTGTCTACCTTATTGATAAATACCCAGAATATGTAAATATGAATGTAAATAGATGTTGTTTCATAACATCAAAATTATATCCCAATTGTCCCTTGACTTCTTGTTTTACTTTTTTTTTATGCTTTATTGATAGTGTAGAGACAGAGTTGAAATGGGGCAGAGACATGCAGAGAACGGCCGCGGGCTGGAATCGAACCTGGGTCCGCTGCTGGCCGAGGCCCATGGGGGGGGGACGCCCTACCAACTGAGCTAAGGGAGCCCCCTGTATGTGTTTCTTATTTGTGTTTCTTCTCCTGCAGTTTCTGTCTACAGTATATATTGTGTGGATAAAGTGAAAAAATATGCAAAATAAAAAGTTTCAAAAAATAAGATAAAAATGATCTCCCCACTCTAGAATTCATTCCAAACAATCTCAGAAACTAGCTCCAGTGTCCTAAAGCAAAACGTATATCCAAAAGAAATGTGGTGGGCAGTTAAAAGATGTTGCAAAGAAAGTTATTTTTCAAAAGAAGTTATATCAGTCACTACTGTCTCAGAAGAGCACTTCAGGTGTCACGACACAGACACCAACTCAAGTGTGTGTCTCAAGTGGCAATGAGAAGTATTCACACACACACACACACACACACACACACACACACACACAATGACACACACACACACAATGACACATCTACACACACACACACACACACACACACACACACACACACACAATGACACACACACACACAATGACACATCTACACACACACACACACACACACACAAAAAACACACACACAATATTTTCTACTCACACACACACTCTCTCTCTCTCTCTCTCACTCACACACACACACACAATGACACACACACAATGACACTTCTACACACACACACACACACACACACACAAACACATCACACACACGCACACTCTTTCACTCTCACACACACACGAAATGACACACCTACACACACACACACACACACACACACACACATAAAAAGCTGTCACACTTTTTTTCTCAAGGCTGCATTAAAGAATATATAATACCCATATTTCATCTATAATGAATCCACACAAATACACCAGTCACATTTATAACCTGCGCATACAATGAGATTTAAATGTACTCAGGCATTATCCCCCCTCAGAAATATATCCCTTATGATACTTTAATAAGACGCCTAATACATTTTTAATGACCCCATGATTATTCTAACCATAACAAATGCTTCGAAGCTGTGACAAAATTCACTTTGGCTGCCTGGCATTGTAATTCAAAAAGAGTTTTATCATTGTTGAAAGGCTAGTAAGTGTTATGTGAGGGATGAATCTTAAAGAGACACACACACACACACACACACACACACACACACACACACACACACACACACACACACACACAAAGAGAAACAGGTTGCAGTAAAAGTCGCCAAGTTTGTACACATAAAAATGTGGTGTTACTTTACAAATAATGATATCTTCTCAGTTGTGTATCAGATCAAGATGGAAATACCTGGAAATGAAAGCTGAAATATCTCTTTTGGTGTCAAACCCAAATATTTCTAGTCTACAACAAAAATACAGGAATTGGCCTCAATGTTCCAAGACTTTTAAAGCTGCAGTGTGTAGAATTTTGGGTTTTATTTCCTTGCAGATTTTGTAGAAAGTAATTATAATATCCATAAGTACGTTTAATTTAGTGCATAATAGCTGAAAAAAATGTTTTGAATTATTATTTTTTCCCTTAGAAAGGGTCTCATATATGTCCATATTTCTGCATATTTTGGACCAAGACCTAGTGCTGCCATCTTGAAAGTGTCATAGTTGGAATGTCATCAGGTGCATTGTTTAAAATTTAGAATTGTTCTTTTCCTTGAAGGCCACTGTAGCTTCTGTTATTATTCGAAAGGGTTGGGGTTACCCAGGGAGCGTTGCATTCTAGAACTTTGTAAAACTTTCTTGATGATGTCATATTACACACTGCACCTTTAAAGGGGGACTGTATCTTGAGGGCTTTTCTTTCAACTTTGCACAAATGTCGACACTAACTCAAGGATGAACTTATTAAGATTTTGAGGGTCAAATGTCAAAGGCAATTACACACAAAATCAGTGGGGGAAAAAATGATTACCTTGCTTTGTCTTTAGAGTGTGTGAATCGGACCCTGCCGTCTCTCATCTCTTCCCAGGTGAATGTATCATCCGTGGTGAGTTCTCTCTCTCTTTCCTCTCCTCTGTTCAGGCTGATCTCTCCGTTCCTCGGGACAGTAACCAGCTGAAAGACCATCCTCTCTTTGGGACTGTCCGTGTCTTTAACATGAAGCAGGGCCCGGGACAGAGAGGCAGAACCACCAAGAGGAACCAGCAAGGAACCGTTTATCAGGAGACCGGGGGGGTGGCTGTTAGCTGGGAGGGAGGGGGAGGGGGGGAGAAAAAGTAAAAAAAAATAGAATTGATTATGTTTTCGTAAAATTACTTTAAATGAATGATTTTTGGTGAAATTACAAAACTTGGACAAATAAGGACAGAAAGATAATTTTATTTTTAATTGATTATCTTTCGGGCTGCAAATAGCAGCATATATTAAGAGTGCACTTCAAAAGTTATAATAAAATGAATTTATATGAGAAATGTGTAATCAAAATAAAAGGTCCCACAATTAATCTGTAATAATAATTTATTGAAACAGCTAAAAAAAAAAAACACTCATAACACAGTTTCAAGTCTGGTATTTTTGCACTTTAAAAGTCTCACTTTTAAATAAAGATGAATCAGAGAGAGTTGGAGTAATGGATGGACAGTGGTTATGAAAATAAAATAGAAATGTGTCTGTCTGTCTGTCTGTCTGTCTGTCTGTCTGTCTGTCTGTCTGTCTGTCTGTGTGTGTGTGTGTGTGTGTGTGTGTGTGTGTGTGTGTGTGTGTGTGTGTGTGTGTGTGTGTGTGTGTGTGTGTGTGTGTGTGTGTGTGCGCGTTTTTGTGTCTATGACTGAGTGAAATAGCAGGAAAGACACCTTTGTCTTGCCATGGCATTTTAGAAGTCGGCATATATTGGATGTGACATTTCTGAGGAACTTTTTAAAGATCAACCCTCTGTATTTATATTAATACATCTCTATCTCTGCTCTTTAATGCCAAACTTTGAAAAATAAATCTCAGACTTTTCGGCATGTAATAAATAATAAAACTCACAAATGGGAATAAGATCAAATTTAAAGCATTAATTTTTTTTCTTTTTGGTCTAATAAAAAAAAAATCTCTTTCATTCTGTTTTCACTAATGGATTTGTTGAAGCCTTGAGGCAGAAAACTGTTCATTATATTACAGAAATAAAGCACTTATCAAAAAGGGGAGCGTTGTGATACACTTCTATATTAGAATTATGCTTTGTAACACTTGGTTGACAGACACTTTTTAAAATGTAAAAGCCAAGAAATTAAATAACAAGACGAGAAGTCACAGAATGGAAACTTTCAACATGTAACATAACTCTGTCCAGATGTCTGTAGCTTATTAATTAAAGGCCTACTTCACCGGTGGAAATATGAAGGTGTATTGAACTCTGAGATCCTATGTAGTATAAATGTGCAAACATTTTAGAAATCGGTTCATCCTAGCCTGAGAAAAGGCAGAAAGAGTGTTTTATGGTCTCACTGTCTAACCCTACATTTTCCCATGCGTGACATCACACATGGTAAAATGTAGGGTTAGGATTAACAGGACAGCTTGGCCAAGGGAAGACTTAATAAGTATTATCAGAACAAGTGTTAAAAGTAAAATTAAATCCAAGACTGAACCCCCCCCCCTTTTTATTTATTTCTATACTTTCTTTTAACTGTTTATTTGTGTTCCTAACTTTATTTAGTTGATGCTTGTTTTTTTGTTTTTTTGGGGGGAACTTTCCATGTATATTTCTACACATTTTTGTATGAAAGCCCGTTATTTTTTTATTTTTTTTATGGTGTATTTTGATTGCATTTGAACTCAGAGACAGTTGTTCCTTGTGTTTATTCTTGTTGTCCTTAAAAATGAAAAATCAGATAAAAAAAAAAAAAAAAAAAGTACAAATAAATTAAGCTGTTACCATGGCAGGTCCTGGTCTTGTGGTCGGCGTAGTAACCGTGTCCACAGTCCGGAGTGCAGTAACCTTCCATGAGGAATGTTCTCTCAGCACACACACTGCAAAGTCCCACGCCCTCACACAGGGCACAGTCTGACGAGCAAGCTGAGGGGAATAAGATTTAGTCTAAATAGTGTGTACATGTTTTTATTCATTCTTTATCCTTGAGCAAGTGGATATTTCTGCTCAACCACACACAGTGCAGTTTTCAGGCTTTTATATTCTGACTTTTCTACCTACAAGAAAGACACTTAAAGGTGTAGTCAGTGATTCTGGAGAACGCTTGTTGTCAAAATAACTTTTTGTCAAAATCAGTGAATATCTCTTCAAAATCCGCTACCTGTACATGCTTGTGTTTGCACTGAAAAAGTATATGGTAGTAATCTACAGCTTTGGCTCTCTAAACTGGTATGTGGGGCGACTGTGGCTCAGTTGGTTGAGCAGGTCGGCCGATGATCAAAGGGTTGGAGGTTCGATCCCCGCCCTGCCACCTGTGTCATAGTTGTTGTGTCCTTGGGCAAGACACTTCACCCACCTTGCCTCGTGTGAATGTTGATAGTTTGCCTGCTATCGGTGTATGAATGTGTGTGTGAATGGTAACGTGGGAAAGGGAAACAGGTCTCCCTTGCAAAAGAGTCTTCGGTCTCAATGGGATTTACCTGTATAAATAAACGTTGAAAAAAAATGTACTGTATATGCTAGCAGCATGTCTGTTTACAGAGCCTAGGTTGTGAATTAACACTGGATTTTTTTCAGCACACACACAGCACGGACAGTTGTGGATCGTAATGAAATACGGATTTTGACATAATATCAATCACTGACTCCACGGTTGATTCTAATCTTTTTAAATATCTCATTTCTAAGCTAAACTGATAAACTGACCTTGCACAGATACCCCCTCCTTTGAGTGAGAGAGATTCCAAAAAATAAAAAAAGTTAACTCTTACGTTTGCAGACTTGTGATGAGGCTTCCAGGAAGTAGTTCCTTCCACACTGGAGTACACACTGGCCCTGCAGAGTGGCGTAGGGATACACACATCGCTGGCACTGACTAGGGCCGTCACACTCCTCACAGTTATCATCACAGCCTGAGAGACACACACACACACACACACACACACACACACACACACACACACACACACACACACACACACAAAGTTAAACTCAAGGATAAAAAATGGAAAATCTGTGGCTTCAACAAGAACTTGGACATTAAAAAAAATATATGGTTTACTTGTATCTACTTTTGCAAACCCGAGGTTTCTTGATCATATATTTTTTTTTTGCAACAGTAGCAAACACAATATGAGAAGGGCAAAAACAATTGTAATTGTCAAGAGAGGGAATATGACTGTATTCCCTCTCTTGGAACTGGGAATATCTGTTACAATGAGAAATAGAAAATAAATGCCTGCATGTGTTCACTAGCAAAAGAAAAAACACAAAAAAACTAAATGATTAACACTATCATAGCTACACATATATCCTTTTTCTATGTTATTTATTTGAGTATAAAGCTAGTTAGTATGCCAGAAAAAGATTTAGGATGTCCCAATACATGCACGTCAATTGTAGTATGCTGAAAATACATAAGTGCCCCACTAACTCCAATAGCATTTTGGAGTATTCGTCTTTATCCTAGACATTTCTTGACATAATGAAAAAAAAAACTTCCTTATCTGATTTTTAAACTCTCCTGTACTTTAGTATGTAGTGTAGTAAAAATAAATAGTATGGGATTTGGAACGCAGGGCTAGTCTGCTTTTGTGTGAAAGCATGAGAGCGCTTTTCTGTAGTACTGACCGAGGCATTTGTCTTGTTCCTGGTATGAGCCTGGTGAACAACCCTGGGCACACACTCCATCCCGCAGCACATATCCATCCATACACAGCAGACAGTCTGTCCCCAGAGGCCCTTTACAAGCGTTACAGCTCCAATCACACTCTGGAAACAAGATGCAAGGACATTGGGATTACAGGATTTATACTTTAAAGGTGCTAGGTAGCTTTAAAAGTGTCTGTTTTTTTTGTGGCATTTTCAAGCTTTATTAGATAGTACAGAGTTGAAATGGAGACAGAGGAGACAGAGAGAAAGGGGGGATGACCTGACCTTTAGTAAAATCAAAATGACTATAGGCCTAAACAATACCTGGAGTTTCTACCTCTCTCTCTCTCTCTCTCTCTCTCTCTTTAAAGTAGCTAGGAGGAACTTTTAAATATTAGTGAAACAGTCAAATTTTTCCTCCGATGTTCAAAAATTAAATGTAACAGCAAACGAGACCATCGGTGCAAAGAGAATGCTATTTTTATATAGTTGTTCTTAATGCCTTTGTCATGGGAATACGCTCACCCAGGAACAACAGCTGGCGTAGTAAAAACACTACACACTTTTGTCCAAGGGGGCCGCAATAATTCACACACACTGAAAGTTCCTCGGAGCACTGACTGACAATATCTTTCATTTGGATTGATAAATGTGCCTAGAACTCTTTTCAGATGCTTAACTATCATGCAGCTAAACTAACCAACCAAATGACACATTTTCACTTAGGGGTGTGTACTCACTTTTGTTGCCAGCACTTCAGACATTAATGGCTGTGTGTCAAGTTATTTTGAGGGGACAGTACATTTACACTGCTATTCAAGCTGTACACTGACTACTTTACATTGTATCAAAGTGTCATTTCTGCAGTGTTGTCGCATAAAAAGAGACATGAAATTACATATTTGAAGAAATGTGAGGGCTGTACTCACTTTTCGTGAGATACTGTGACTCACACACACACACACACACACACACACACACACACACACACACACACACACACCACACACACACACACACACAAAAACACACACACAATATTTTTTCTACACACACACTCTCTCTCTCTCTCTCTCTCACTCACTCACACACACACACACAATGACACACACACAATGACACATCTACACGCACACACACTCTCACACACACAAAATGACACACCTACACACACTGTGATACTGTAACTCCCCAAATGACACAGTTATAATTTAGGGTTGTGTGGATTTGGGTTTAGAGGGGATTTCAAAAGGTGAGAACAAAAGGTGAGAGCTACAGAGAGCAGATAATGGGATTATAGACCCTTGTTCGGCCGGGGGGATTTATTCTAAACCTATTTGTGTGTTTTTTCAACAGCGCATCTGCCGTGTCTGTGCCGTAGCGTGATTTGTACTGACAAGAAAATTGAACACATTTTTGGTGCGACTAGGTTTTTATTATCAGAAGCGGAATAGCAGACAGATGAGATGATTTATCATATTTACACCAGTGGAGGGGTGATTTTATCTATGTTCTTACTAAACAAGGAGAAGCAGCTTTTTGCGCCACATATTTGTAAAGATCTCCCCAAAAAAACTTGAGGTGTGTGATGTGTGTGTGTGTGTGTGTGTGTGTGTGTGTGTGTGTGTGTGTGTGTGTGTGTGTGTGTGTGTGTGTGTGTGTGAGAGAGTGAGTGAGTGAGTGAGTGAGTGAGTGAGTGAGTGAGTGTGTGTCTCAGTGAGTGAGTGAGTGAGTGAGTGAGTGAGTGAGTGAGTGAGTGAGTGAGTGAGTGAGTGAATGAGTGAGTGCATGAGTGAGTGCCTGTCTGTCCGTCCGTCTGCCTGTCTGTTGGTAATAACGTTAGCATACCTCTGCATGCCCTGGTGGTAGTGTTGAGGTAGTACTGATGGGCACAGCTGTCGTACTGACACTCCCCAAACAGAAGCACCTTGGTCGGGTCACGGCAGGACAGACACACCCCCGCCATGGAGCACGTCAGGCACTGGCTGTCACACGCTAAAGGAACACAAAATGGGCAACACAGAGGTTTGGTTAGATTTAAGGTCACTGACAAAAAAAATATATATATTTTATTTTTTATGAACACTATTTAGTTTTTTTTATACACAAAAGAAATGACAATGAAGAACTTTTAACAATGTTATAAGACCTGCCATCACAAAATACCACCTAAATACTGGCTAAATATGGCTTTGTTGTAGCCAAAATAGTGCTAAATGTAAGGCAAAACCTAGCCATATATATATTTTTTTTAACCTTTATTTATACAGGTAAATCCCATTGAGTCCGAAGACTCTTTTTCAAGGGAGACCTGTTCTCCTTTCCCACGTTACCATTCACACACACATTCATACACCGATAGCAGGCTATCGACATTCACACAAGGCAAGGTGGGTGAAGTGTCTTGCCCAGGGACACAACAACCATGACACAGGTGGCAGGGCGGGGATCGAACCTCCAACCCTTTGATCATCGGCCGACCCACTCTACCACCTGAGCCACAGTCGTAAAGGCAAAGGAAGGGAGTTAGTAATGTGTCCGGTTGTTAAGACCTTAGCTCACCTTGACAGACCCTGTGCCCGTTGTCAAAGTAACCGAGGGGACACTCCGGAGCACACAGTCCCCACGGCAACAGAACACTGTTGATGGGACAGGAGGTGCAGGCCAGATGCCCCGCACCACTGCAGCTAGCACAAGAAGAATGGCATTCTGGGAAAAAAAAATATATATATATATATTACGATTTTATTACAATGACATAAAATGTTTAGTTTAAGGAATATAAGAAAGAAAATGGGAGCTTAAAATAGAAATATCCAGTATCAATTTGAACATCACTTCTTGAATTAATTTTATTTAATTTTTTATTAATTTTTTCATTTAAATATCTGGAAAAGCTCAGAAATTAAATGGTTAAATAAATTTTTTTTTTTTTTTTTTGCGAGTTGATATAAATGTAACAGGTTGTTTTAAATGGGCATATAAAATCTGCTCATAAATCGAATCTAATCGAAGTACTATAGCGGCAGACTTTGTGATATCGGCAAATATGGTATCGGGATGAAGCCAGCGATCAACATACCTAGTATAATGACAATTTAGGTTTAATTTCTATTATATTCTTTACTGCACTGTTATTATATTATATTATATTATATTATATTATATTATATTATATTATATTATATTATATTATATTATATTATATTATATTATATTATATTATATTATATTATATTATATTATATTATCGGTCATATAGATAAATAAAATCAGAGAGTCATTTTCTAGTCTACCTCTACAGCCTGAAATTCACATCAAAATAAAAACTCAAAGGACAGAAAAAAGGTATCTTATAAAGCGTACTGTTCCTTTAAACACTGATTTAAATTCATATTCCTTCTGTTTGGTGTGTACGGGTCAGCGGAGTAAAGGAAGGTCAAGGAAAAACCTTCAACCAGGTCAAAATACAATGACCTCAATTTCAAAGATCCTTGAATAAAACATAGAACTGTGATGTTTCTCACATAAACAGGAGGGCAACTGCTTAACCTCTGACCTTGGTATCCAGTGTATAAAGGCAGGAAAGTAAAAAAAAAAATCCTTTTAACTTTTTATCGTAAATAGTTATTGTAGAAGCAAAAATAGGTTAAAAAATAGGTTATCATCTTAATATGCTATTGTTCACATTAACAGCATCCTTTTTATTATATTTCTTTTATATTTTTTGGGGGGTAACTATCATATATTCTAGATGAATTACTGCATACAGCTCATGGAATAAAAACATCTTAAAATATTAGAATATTACAGGAATCCAATCAAAAAAACGATTTATAATACAGATAGATATCTCAACCATGTGTAATGAATCCAGAATATATTAAAGTTTCACTTTTTAAATAAAATTGGACGAAAAAAGTAAACTTTTCAATTATATTTAATTTTAGAGATGCCACACACACACACACACACACACACACACACACACACACACACACACACACACACACACACACACACACACACACACACACACACACATAAAAGTACAAATAAAAAGTCCTTACTGATGCAGGCTCCATGATAGGCGTAGTGTTCTTTGGGACATTGTGTGACGCAGTGGTCGCCTAGTAACAGCGTCCTGTGTTCTCTGCACCACAGACACACACTGCCAACGTGTGTGTGTAGGTCTGCTGTACAACGCTGACAGTCAGGGCTGCACTCTGTATACACACACACACACACACACACACACACACACACACACACACACACACACACACACACACACACACACATAGAGAGAGAGACACACAGAGAGAGAGATACACACACACACATAGAGAGACACACAGAGAGAGAGACACACACACTCACACACAAAGATAGAGAGAGAGAGAGAGAAAGAGAGAGACACGCACAGGCACACAGAGAGACACACACACACACACACAGAGGGAGAGAGACACACATACACATGTACACACACACACACACACACACACACAGAGAGATACACACAGAGAGAGACACACACACACAGAGGGAGAGAGAGAGACACACACTCACACACAAAGATAGAGAGAGAGAGACACACACACAGGCACACAGGGAGACACACACACACACACACACACACACAGACAGAGGGAGAGAGACACACACATACACATGTACACACACAGAACGACACACACACACACACAACACACACACACACACACACACACACACACACACACACACACACGGAGACACACACCAACACACATAAGAGAGATATACACACAGAGAGAGAGACACACACACTCACACACAAAGATAGATAGAGAGAGAGAGAGAGAGAGAGACACACACACACACACACACACAGGCACACAGAGAGAGACACACACACACACACAAAGAGGGAGAGAGAGACACACACACACACTCACACACAAAGATAGATAGAGAGAGAGGGAGAGAGAGACACACAAACACACACACACACACACACAAACACACACACACACACACACACAAAGGAAAACAGAAGGAAACATTTCAGTGTCTTGCATCATCATCACAACATGTTGCTCCTGTACGTCACCAACATCAAGTTCTTGGAAAAATGCTTTTTGTTGTAGAAGAAATGTCATGAGTTGCACTCAAAGACATTCCTTTTTTTTGGCATTTTCAAGCTTTATCAGACAGTACAGAGTTGAAATGGAGAGACAGAGAGAGAGAGAGAGAGAGGCGGGATGACATGCAGTAAAGGTCCACGGGTCAGATTTGAACACGCGACCATTGCAATGAAGGCCAGAGCCAATATGGTACGCGCTCTATCCACTACGCCAACGGAGCGACCAAGACATTCCATTTAAATTGCAATTTACCCTGATTATTGACACAATGTCTGTGACTACCTGTGGTTCCCTTCTTGAAAGACAAACAAAATAAAAGTTACTATCAAGGAAAAAGGGAAATTACTAAAGAATAAAGAACTTTTGATCAAGATATCTTCTGGCGTCCGTTCTCTATTGTCTATCCATCAAACTCTTTGTCCATTTTCTCTCAATATTAGATGTTCCAAAATCTCAAAAATGCGACAAACACACACACACACCTGTATAAACCCACGGATGTGAAAACCCACGGATGTGAAAACAACAGGGTAGCCCAAAAGGAGCCAAGCTTAGCATAACAATAAGGAACACTTGTGGTGTTTTGATGGTGTGTGTGCGTGTGCGTGTGCGGTGTGTGTGTGTGTGTGTCTGGCTATCGCACAGGGGTGGGAAAACCTAACCACTATCTGTCCGTGCTGAGATCACTATCTACTATCTACAGCGGGAAGCTAGAATGGCTTCTGCTCTGCAGGTGGGTGGGAGTGTGAGTGTGTGTGTGTGTGTGTGTGTGTGTGTGTGTGTGTGTGTGTGTGTGTGTGTGTGTGTGTGTGTGTGTGTGTGTGTGTGTGTGTGTGTGTGTGTGTGTGTGTGTGTGTGTGTGTGTGTGTGTGTGTGTGTGTGTGTGTGTGTGTGTGTGTGTGTGTGTGTGTGTGTGCGCGTGTGTGTGTGTGAGTGTGTGTGTGTGTTGGTACAGGTGAGGAGAAAAGATAAAGAGATGGAATCAGAAGGTTAAGACCACGAAAGCTATTCTCCTGCTTTGAGAGGGATTAACGTAAATGAGAAAAGTTTTTGCCACACACACACACACACACACACACACACACACACACACACACACACACTCAGTTTTGGAGGGATTACAAGTGGAAAAACACGACGGATTCCGACCACACCGAATCGCGACAGGATTTTTTTCATCAAACTGGGCAGTGGGCACTCTCATGAATACTTTAGCCTTTACTACATTAATGCAAGAACTGCAATTCTGGAGCAGAATTTATTTCCTAAAAGGGAATGAATAAAAACCAAAATACCGAAGAAGAAATCCATCTCAACCATATATGAACAAATCCTTCTGTATGCAGGTCTTAAATATATTTCCGGCATGTTTTTAGGAAGAAAATGTCTCATAAATCAGACAATTAACAACATATGAACAGATCCTTTAGTAATAACCTTCAGAATAGTGCTAAGAATGATTATGGAAAGTTTAGTTGATGTAAGGACTTTAGAAGTTGAGATTTTAGGTTCAGAGTATTGAAAAAAACTGATGTTGAGATAATGTTCAGAAGTTGCTTTATACCAAATGTTTTTCAAAATGACCATTAACTAACTAGACCTTGTATCTTAAAGGTGCTCCAAGGAAATGTCCAGTTTGTGTTCATTCTTGCACCCCCTTTGGACAGAAGCGGTACTGTTTTTACTACGCCAGCTGTTGTTCCATGACAAAGGCATTTAGAAAAAACTATACAAAAATAGCATTCTTTGCACTGATGGTCTCGTTTGCTGTTAAATGTAATTCATGATCATCAGAAGAAAAATTAGACTGTTTCAGAAATATTTCAAACTGCCTCATAGGACCTTTAAGTGTAGGAGTTTTTTTTGCTGACTGTTGTTGCTTACACCAGCAGTCTGGCTATGCGCCCCAAGGGTAAAAGCAAGTGTTTATCTTTGGTCCCGAGACATAAAAAAGACCCTGATGTTTACTGAGAAAATAATAATTATCAATGAGTCATTACATTTTAATTTAGTTTTAATTCTGCCTGTGGCTCTGGCGCCGATAGGAAGTCTAGATTAAAGAGGAGAGAGAGAGAGAGGGAATAAATATTCAAAAATGTTCCTATCAACTTTAGTTCAGATCAAAAAGACTTTCTACCTCCATCGGTGTCTCTCTGTTACATCATTAACTGGAGGAATAAATGCATTAATTTGATTTATTTATTTTTATTTTAACCTTTATTTAAATCCCATTTAGACCGGAGATTCTTTTTCAAGGGAGACCTGTTCCCATTTACACGTTACCATTCACACACACATTCATACACCGATAGCAGCAGGCTAACTATCGACATTCACACGAGGCAAGGTGGGTGAAGTGTCTTACCCAGGGACACAACAACCATGACACTAGTGGCAGGGCGGGGATGGAACCGCCAACCCGCTTTAACACCTGTTGCCCCACAATACAGATAATCTCAATGCTATATGTGTTCAACATACATACTACAGTTGATCGTAAGTATGTAGTTGACATGCAGTATACTTCCATTGGGACATGGGAAAACACTTCGTCCCTGGGTGGGCTTGAACCACCAACCTTTCGGTTAACAGCCGAACGCGCTAACCAATTGCGCCACAGAGACAGCTATCTGCTATATGTGCACTATCAATATTCCATGTCAGAGTAACATTACCTCTTATACTTATAATTACCCTGTTATACAATATTATATATATATACATATTCAAGATTTAAATTAAAGTAATGCCAAGTAGGGTCTGGCACCGATGGGAAGTCTAGATTAAAGAGGAGAGAGAGAGAGGGAATAAATAGTAAAAAAAGTTCCTATCAACTTTAGTTTATATCAATAAGACTTTCTACCTCCATCGGTGTCTCTCTCTTACATCATCAACTGGAGGAAAAAGTCCATTCATCTTATTTTAAGCCTACTTATTTAAGCCCTACTAATGTCCTACTCATACTAAAGCCCTACTAATGTCCTACTCATACTCAAAGCCCTACTAATGTCCTACTAATACTAAAAGCCCTACTAATGTCCTACTCATACTAAAGCCCTACTAACGTCCTACTCATACTAAAGCCCTACTAATGTCCTACTCATACTAAAGCCCTACTAACGTCCTACTCATACTAAAGCCCTACTAATGTCCTACTCATACTCAAAGCCCTACTAATGTCCTACTAATACTAAAAGCCCTACTAATGTCCTACTCATACTAAAAACCCTACTAATGTCCAACTCATACTAAAGCCCTACTAACGTCCTACTCATACTAAAGCCCTACTAACGTCCTACTCATACTAAAAAGTCCTACTAATGTCCTACTCATACTAAAAGCCCTACTAATGTCCTACTCATACTAAAAGCTCTACTAATGTCCTACTCATACTAAAAAGCCCTAACATCCTACTCATACTAATTTTGACTACTAATGTTGTGGTTGTGTATACTGAAGTGTAAACGGTCCGAAAAACCTTGCAGAAACAATCAATTGTTAAGTAGATAGTATGTAGTATATACTGTACATGTTGAGTATGTAAGAGCCAGGACGTTAGCAGGGCTTTTCCAACATAGCCATTGCGATGTGTATTTTGGTACTCTACATACATACTGCAGATGATCGTGGAGAGTTTGTAGATTGCATGCAGTATACTTCAATTGGGACATGGAAAATCAATTCGTCCCTGGGTGGGCTTGAACCACCAACCTTTCGGTTAACAGCCGAACGCGCTAACCAATTGCGCCACAGAGACTGTCTATCTGCCTTCCTGTCTGGATGTCTGTCTGTCTGTCTGTCTGTCTCTCTTACACCTATTCATGTCAAAATCACTTCACAACCAAACGCGTTTCAGCATTTTCCTGCATATAATCTTCGCTCTGTGCGCTTAACAAATGGTTTTACATCTGTGATATGATAGCTCAGGCGTCAGGCATTATCGACTGCCCAGACTATAATGGAATATAAAACTAAAATGATATCGATTTGGCTCCTGGGAGTCTGTTTTTATGGCTCAGTGTGTGTGTGTGAGGATTAATATATATACACACACACACACACACACACACACACGCTGAGACAGGCCTAGGCCTAGTTACCATGTCTGAAGCTAATAAACGTTGGAGTTATAAATGCACGGCACGCGTTAGTGACTGTACTTTGCCACGGGGTCAGATTTATACCAGACATTATCATATAACACGTTTTTTTTATTGCATGTGCTGAAATATATAGAGCAGAAACTTGGGAGTGAGAGAGAGAAAGAGGGAGAGAGAGAGAGAGGGGGGGAGAGAGAGTGAAGGTGAGAGAGGGAGAGAGGGGGGGAGAGAGAGAGAAGGTGAGAGAGGGAGAGAGAGAGAGAGAGAGAGGGAGAGGGAGGGAGGGAGAGAGGGAGAGAGGGACAGAGGGTGAGAGAGAGAGGGAGAGGGGGGAACGAGAGAGGGGGGAAGGAGAGAGAGAGATATAGAGAGACAGAGAGAGAGAGAAAGAGAGAGAGGGAGAGAGAGAGGGAGAGAGAGGGACAGAGAGAGAGAGAGGGACAGAGAGAGAGAGGGACAAAGAGAGAGAGAGAGAGAGAGAGAAGCTGTGTGGTCCCTTAACACTGACTCTACCCTGTCTAGACATATCGCACTAAGTACAAAAATGGATTTAGAAACGCAGCTTTTAAAGAAGTTCTAGTGACGTTTTTCTCATCTTGCTTCTGAATCACTGCTAGCTTGTTCCCAAAAACGAATGGGAAAAAAGTTTTGCTATTGTTTAAGATTTCCCAAAAATGGAGGACGTACAGGTGATACTCGAAAAATTAGAATATCGTGCTAAAGTTCATTTATTTCAGTAATTCAACTTAAAAGGTGAAGCTAAAATATTATATAGACTCATTACATGCAAAGTGAGATATTTCAAGCCTTCATTTGTTATAATTGTATTTATTATGGCTTATA
>CM049397.1:33362197-33384697 GCA_026929865.2 Hyperoplus lanceolatus
TGTTCTTGTCCTTGAAGGCTACTGTAGCTTCTGTTATTATTCTAAAGGGTTGGGGTTACCCTGGGAGTGTTGCATTCTAGAACTTTGTAGAACATTCTTGATGATGTCACATTACACAGTGTCCCTTTAACGTTGGTGTTATTTTCTCTGTTGTGTTTAGCTGCCTTCACCTTGAATTTTTTTTTTGTCTTCCACGCATTTTTAAGAAAACATTTGTTTCGAAAATGTAGATAAAATCTGAGATTGAATCAGTTAAAATTATGACAAAGGGTAAAATTTAAAGGTGCAGTGTGTAAATGAAGATTTTTATGGCATAATCTAGTGGTGAGATTCTAGGAGGTGCAGTCGGTTTGGGACAGCTTGAGCAGGCCTGGCAGGATGGGTGACATGCTGCAAAGTAGGGGGACATAGTGTTAAAAAAGAATCTGATTTAGCCTGGGAAAAGATGAAAAGATTGCTTTCCAACACATGCTCCAAGATTTTTCTTTTATCCGTTTGTTTGTTTATGTTTTTATCTTAAAGTTTAATATCATTCCTTATTGTTTTAAGCTACCTAAAAATCTGTAACGATTTTGTTTGAGAAACTTGTTTAGTAAAAAAAAATCTGAAAAATGCCGATAAATTCTACACACTGCAGCTTTAAGTTGCAGAAAGGGGAGAGGAGAAAAAAAAGTGATTTTAATGATTAAATAATTATAGTACAGACACATTTTTCATGATGGAAGTGTTCATTACATTCTGACGTGTTTTATTAAGTGTTCCCAATGATTAAGCACATTGTAAGATAGTAAGATGTTGCATAAAAAAAAATAATAAATGCTAGTAGATGTGACGTCCATGGTTGATGTTATAATCCTATGCACCATTAGATAAACAACATCAAATAGCCGGTACATCATTTTCATTAGACATATTTTCATTAGAATGAGACAAGTTATGAAACAATTTATTATTAACTTGTTCCCATCACCATTAACCAAATATATGTATGAGAAAAAGTGTCTTGGAGGCATAGTACATTTTTTGATTACCAATCCCACTAAACTGTAACCTTTTCTTACACCTTGTCAAAACTGCATTCATTTATAGTTTTGGATTTATTTCTCATTCACAAGTATAACGTGGGGTCGAGGGAAAAGACATCCACGGAAATATTTCAAAGTCCAACAAATCACGTTTGTATTTGATCGTGATATATTTATAAGAAAATAGTGTCTTGAAGGCAGAGTAAATCAAGCTATCAAACCCGATGAAATGTAACTCTAACATTAAAAGTCCCTGTAAACCCAAATCCATAAAAATCCTTCTAACTATGTCATTTCGGGAGATGAAAAGAGTGTTTTACGGTCTCACTGTCTAACCCTAAATGTTCCCATGTGTGACATCACACATGGGAAAATGTAGAGTTAGCATTGACAGGACAGCTGAGCCAAGGGAAGACTGAGGGAAGAAAAACCTCATTCATTGTATTATATTAGTGATTTTATAATGATAGAACGCCGGTTCCGTATGGGTGAAGTATTCCTTTAAGATGCTACATGTTAGTCTTTCTTCACCAACTTTGTCTGCTATTTGATGCTAGAAAAGTTACAAATGTTTGTATTGTCATGCTGTCTGAATTGTGCTATATAAATAAACTTGCCTTGCCTTGCCTATTGCCATGCTGTATATAAAACCTTCCTGCTTTTGCTTGAAACAGGGTTGAGGAGTCAACCATCAATGTGCAAATGTGCCGTAAAAAAAACGAGAGAGTCTTAAACGATCTTTGGAGCTGCTGATAATTCTTCATGGCTTTGTCACTACCATCCACCGTCTTCCACATTACTCACACAGTCATTTGATTAATTGCAGTTATAAAAGCATATCGATTCATTCCTTTTCCGCCCAGGCATTTTAAAGGCACGGGCAAACCAAAACTTAAGTTGTGAAAGTTTACTCACGTTAAGACAGAAATACAATACTTACTTTAGGGTATCTGGGTAGTTTCTAATGGGTCAATTTAACACTGTAGGACACTATAGGGCAAGTAAGGCAAACAAAGCCCATTTATTTTGGTCTCCTCAAGGGGGTGAATGTAATCTAAAAACATCATTCTTAAAGCTGGGTTGGAGGATTTGGGGAGAAAATGGCAGTTGGGATAGAGATTTGAATCCAAATACCTCTACCGCTCCACTTGTTCTCTTTGGTCCCTCGTCTATGGTCCCTCCCTAACACGCTCTACACCAACAAAGAAGAAAATAATTTCCAACTCACAACACCCACTCTTCCCTGAATATGAAACCCTGCCATCAGGGAAAAGACTCCGGGTGCCGCTATGTAAATCTAACCGCCTTAAATTGTCATTTGTCCCAGCCTCCATCAAGCTGACAAACAATGTGCAATAGAATAATGTGCAATAAATAGGTTAGCACTTAAGCACATAGTACTTTAGCACATAGTACTTTATCCATAAGCTCTAGTGCAATGCATACTTTATCTTTATCTCCATACTGTAGATTTTATGCTTCACATAAAAGTGCCATTTAAGTATATCAAGCTCCATGTTCTCAAAGTTTAAATGTTAGTTTCAGGGCTGTACGCTTATTTTTTTAGGTGGTAGCACTGGTGCTAGCAAGCAAAAAAATTCAGTAGCACAAAAATTAATTTGGTAGCACACAAAGTATGATCGAAAACTTGCATAACCTTAACCCTTGCATTTCACTGTAATTACCTTTGAGCCTGTCATCTTGGTCTCATTTGAGATTCTCAATTAATATTATATCCTAGTGTGTGTTGTAATAATTGTAGAAAAATGAATAGGGGTGCACTGATTGCAATGTAGACAAAATAATCTAACCTGCCAATTGCAATTTTTTGCTGATTCAGAATTATTTCTCCCCATAAACGTATAAAAATAATATCTATATCTATATATTTTGTGTATCTAGGCCTACATATAACATTAATAATAATATATTTTTTTAGAAAATGTCCTTCTGTTAATTAAAACCAAACTTTAAAACATTAAACATAGCCTATTAAATAAAAAAGTATACATATTGGTACAATTAAGGATCAATTAAATTGTTGTGAATGTGTTGGGAGTTGTTCTTCAGTGGCTTATTTCAAACTTTGTTTTTAGACTACTGTTGACTTTTCTCTGCAGCTGAATGAGTTGCCTTTCTAGCTAGAGCACTGCAGGGCTGTGAAGCGCTAATTTCCTGTTCATACCGGCTTCAAAATAAAAGTCAACTCATGTTTGGCTAGTAACAGGCTTTTAACGTGAAGGCGCACAGGAAATGTTCTGTTTGCACACGCGCTAACTTAACTGCGGTAATGTGCCGTCTCCTTCCGGTTATTACCGTTGGTGAATTTTATTAGATGCTAGAATCACTGCAAGATCCCGAGGACATATATCTTTCACCAGCCAAAGTGGAGGGTGGACTCAATAACTTACTTGCCTAAGACTACATTTATCCCCATTTGGAGAGTGTTAATGTAGAGCCCTCTAAGCAGTGTTTTGCAGCGCTCTTCTGTGTTTCAAAGACAGCCTCTCCTCATTAGCAGCGATGATTATTCATCATCGGACGTGATCAATTTCAGTAGCAAATGCGATCAAAACTGTCGCACTGTACAGCCCTGAGTTTGTCTGGTTGTGTTTGTGTCTGTGGTTGTGTTGTTGTTCTGTTTAGTATGTTAAGATGCAATGATGCACTGTGCCCAAGACAAATTTCCCCACGGGGACAATAAAGTTGAACCTAACCTAACCTAACAAAGTCGGTGCCAAAGTGAATGGACAGTCCCAACAGCCAATAAGAACAGAGAATCGGAGCCTCGCTCTGAATGGTCAAAGTGTCAGCTCATGTTAAGCTTATGCTAAGTTGTCTGTTTGTGTATGCCAGTTCAATTACTCAGCCATAGTTTGGAGCAAAAACATTAAAGAATATGAATATGTAACATTACATTACATTTTATATAAAGGTGCAACGAAGAACTTTTAAACAGTCTAATTTTTTCTCTGATGATCATAAATTATATGTAAAAGAAAACGAGACCATCAGTGCAAAGAATGCTATTTTTATATAGTTTTTCTTAATGCTTTTGTCATGGGTGTACGCTCACCCAGGAACAACAGCTGACGTGGTAAAAACACTACCGCTTTTGTCCAAAAGGGGTGCAAGAAGTAACAAATACTGAAAGTGCCTCGGAGCCCCTTTAATTTTATTACACAAATACAAGCTGAAGTTTATAATCTAGAACAAGAGGACGCAAACAAATCATAACTCCTACAATTTAATTATTTGCCTCATTAACAGTTTCTTCTAACATTCATTTATAATTTATTTTTTCTTGTCAGGAGAAATATGAAATTGTCCAACCCCTTTTCCCAATTATTTTTTAGTTTCATTAGACTTCCTAGAAAAGCTATTTATTCTGTTTTCCTTCAAGTAGCAAATTCTCCTTAGTGGCGTTAACTATGTGTGTGTGTGTGTGTGTGTGTGTGTGTGTGTGTGTGTGTGTGTGTGGATGTGTGTGCGCGCGTGCGTGTGTGTAGCTACATGTGCACCTGTCAGAAAAGTGAACAATATTTTGGACACGTTTTTCTCGCCTACAGTGTGGACACCAATTTTATTATGGGTCAAAATGAGGTGGATTTCTGGGTAAGGTAATAACAGCTAATGGCTCAAAAGGTCCACAAAAATGGGCTTAATTTGGACAAACAGTAGAGGTCGAAACTATCCCACTGGTGTGTGAATGGCAATTATTATAATCATTGGTTAGTGGCACTGGTAATACCACTGACTAGAGTAGATATTTAAAGGTACAGTGTGTAATATCTGAATGTTTAGTGGGATATAGTGGGGGGATTGTAGATGGTGAGGATCCCTTACTAACTAAAACCTTTGGGTAGAATTTACAGAAGCTACGGTGGCCTTCAAGGACAAGAAGCTATAGTCACTAAAGATGGCATCATCCACCACTGCCTCAAGTCTTTCCACAATATCAAGTGATGAGGTGAAGATGTATTTAGTTATTTATTCTATAGTACTTCTTCTTCTTGGTCTTCCAACAGGTGCATTTCCACCAGGACGCCCACTATATATATAAAAATGTGTAAGGCCGTTAAGTTTGTCTGTTCTGTGCTACTGTAAAATTTCAATAACACAGCACATTTACTGTTATTATAATAAAAGGTAATGTTCTCTTATTGCGTCGGTCTGTGAGTTCCAGGTGATAACCTTGTCAAAGAGGCCATCTTTCTAAAGTGAGTACATTTAGTTCCTTTTTCACTTATTTTCTTCAAGGCAAGGCAAGTTTATTTCTATAGCACAATTCAGACCCAAGGCCATTCAAAGTGCTTTACAGGGGCATGAAATACATCAAGTATAGAATAGACATCAGTGGCGTAGTTGATAGAGCGTGTACCATATTGGCTCCGGCCTTCATTGCAGTGGTCGTGGGTTCAAATCCGACCTGTGGACCTGTAAGTCACCCCCCCCCCCTCTCTCTCTGTCTCCCCATTTCAACTCTGTACTGTCAAATAAAGCTTGAAAATGCCAAAAAATAATCTTAAAAAAAAAGGCGAATAGATATTAGAAAAGCAAAGGTCTTTGCATTCTTACCTGCGCACTGTTTGTCCTGGATGTAGAAAGCTAGGGGGCAGGCGGTGACACACTGTCCCTCGTGTAGAGCGTACGGGGCAGAGCAGGACGTACAGTTATCTGCAGATGGGCCGGTGCAAAGCCAGCAGGACGGGTCGCACTCTAAAGAACGACACAGATAAATGGTTTTAATACAGTACTCAAGACACACTAAACCAAAACAAAAAATCAAGTACAGCTTATTTTCAGTGTCTAATGTGCAAACTGGCATGTTGGTAGCTACAGTGGACCCTATTTGTTTTACATACCCTTTGTCAACTAGGCTGTGTATTAACACTGGACTCATGAAGAGATATACAATGATTCTGACAAAAATAATAGACAACAATCGTTCTCCAGAATTTCTTTAAAATATTAAATATAATGGTTATACAGTCCATAATGGGTTCAGTGAAGCTTGCTTTATATATAACTAGCCTAGCTCTACTTTAGCAGCAGCGCAGCCTTAATGCATCAAACCTGTATGAAGGATGACCTTATTGCTCTTATTGCTGTAAAGGTCTTCGGCTAAAAATAGTTCCAGACAATAAATATCTAGGCCTGAACTGCAGCCAATTTTCACCACTATTTTTGTCCTGCAGCCATTGTACAGTATCTAGTTCACACATTTTTTATTTAAATTATTTATTTTATTAAATGTTTTATATACTTTTTTATTTTTATATTTTGTATATATTTATTTATTTATTCTTATTTAATTTTTTAAATATATTTGATTTTGATTTAATTTTTAAATGTTATTTATTTTTTTCATTTATTGTCTCGAGAGCTTTAGGAGTCTACAGCTTTGCCAGTAAGAAGTAATGTAACACTCACACAGGGCCGGCAGCCAGTTTCAACAATCAGAGGTTTACACATTAACACCAGATCTAGTGCCAGCTCTTAGAAACTGAACCATCTGAGAATTACCACAGAAATACTGTAGAAATATGCTCTACTGCTGTTTAATCTGGAGCATTTGGCTATTTAGTTTAGATAATTAACCGGTATGACTATGTGTGAATGAATGGAACCTGGAACCCTGTAAAACGCTTTGAGTGCTTAGAAAAGCGCTATATAAATCCAATCCATTATAACTAAACAAAGATCATTTATGGATTGTTTAAGATTATTTGTATCGCAGGTGTTCTTGCGGGTAGGAATATCAAAGCTAGCCCAGGGAGACTTGGCTCTATATGGCAGTATGGGTTCAAACAAAGATATCAAGGAATAAACTAATTATGAAAATGGTAGTAGAATTAAATAAAATCTCACAGGTAACACAGTACAAATGCAGATATGGGAGAACTAGAGCAGTCTTTTTTTTATATAGAAATAAAGATTTTTCCAACATAAGTTTAAAGGGACACTGTGTAACATTTTAAGTAATTTATTAGCTAAAATTCATAAATATGTCCTCATTGGTGTAAAATCACCTCCTGAGCGGATAATTACAAATATTAATATTACATTTTGTACATTGAGCAGGCAGGTCTTATGGAGGAATCCATGTTTTTGGAATGTCATCAGGTGCAGTGTTCAGAATTTAGAATTGTTCTTGTCCTTGAAGGTCACTGTAGCTTCTGTTATTATTCAAAAGGGGTGGGGTTACCCAGAGAGTGTTGCATTCTAGAACTTTCTTGATGATGTCATATTACACACTGCACCTTTAACTTGGACGGAGTTTGAAGGAGAGCTTCCTCAGTCATTTAAAGGACACTAAAAATATAATTGTTTTTAGGTTTGGAACTCTTTATGAAATGTCCTCTTGAATGGTACCAGAATTGTGTTTGGAGATAAAAAAAAAAAAATTATACTGGTTTGTGTTATTGTGTTGCCTCCTTTCATATTCCCAAATGCAGCTTTAAACTGCCCACTGTCTGATGCACTTTTTACCAGTATATCAAATGTAGCTTTAAACTGCCCACTGTCTGTTGCACTTTTCACCAGTATATCAAATGTAGCTTTAAACTGCCCACTGTCTGTTGCACTTTTCACCAGTATATCAAATGTAGCTTTAAACTGCCCACTGTCTGTTGCACTTTTCACCAGTATATCAAATGTAGCTTTAAACTGCCCACTGTCTGTTGCACTTTTTACCATTATATCAAATGTAGCTTTAAACTGCCCACTGTCTGTTGCACTTTTTACCATTATATCAAATGTAGCTTTAAACTGCCCACTGTCTGTTGCACTTCTTACCAGTATATCAAATGTAGCTTTAAACTGCCCACTGTCTGTTGCACTTCTTACCAGTATATCAAATGTAGCTTTAAACTGCCCACTGTCTGTTGCACTTCTTACCAGTATATCAAATGTAGCTTTAGGGTTTCGAGCATTGCTGCAACATTCCCCAACTAGTTTCTGTTGTTGTGTTTTTTTTTTAAAACTTGGCTTCAAAAGCATGAACTGTCCCTGTGCCCGGATTATATACACTTCCCTTCCATGCCCCCACACTATTCATTCACCACCATTGTAACGGGCCTTTTGAACAACACACACACACACACACACACACACACACACGCACGCACACACACACACGCACACACACACACACACACACACACACACACACACACACACACACACACCCCTTTCATGTCTGCTTTGGCAAGGGGAGAACAAATAGCTAAGCAGTGCTATCGGCTCTGGCAGCTGAGTGTGTGTGTGTGTGTGTGTGTGTGTGTGTGTGTGTGTGTGTGCGCAGTATACAGTACACTGTATGTATTGAGTAATGTGTGTGTTTATAACTACTCTTCTATGGATTGTTTCAGTGGCAGGAGCAGACTGGTGTGTGTGTCATGTGGTGTGTGTGTGTGTGTGTGTGTGTGTGTGTGTGTGTGTGTGTGTGTGTGTGTGTCTGTGTATGTGTATGTGTGTATAGAATATAGGAGGATTTTAAACGCTCTCTTGCTAACCCCTTCCCTTTGGTAGAGTTTACAGAAGCTACGGTGGCCTTCAAGGACAAGAAGCAACAGTTACTAAAGATGGCATCATCCACCACTGCCTCAAGTTGTTAAGTTTGTCCGTTCTGAGCTACTGTAGAAACATGGCGGTGCAACATGGCGGCCTCAGCGCCCCGCTCCTATGTAGATATAAAAGGCTCATTCTAAAGGTACTAAAAACACTTTTTCACTCCAAAACTTTATTTGGAGTAGGGGTGTGAACGTTTACACCCCTATTTTGGAGTGATTATACACTATTTACAACATACTTAAATGTTATATTCCATTTAAACCAAGTCTGTCCTGAAAAACACCAGTACATTCTACACACTGAACTTTTAACCTTCTAAAACATTCACTTCTCAGGAACGCCTACGTAGTGTGTCGAAGCAGAGATGTTGATAAAACCATCACCGCCCACAATCTCCTTGCTCTGTGTGTGTGTGTTGTTGTGTGTGTGTGTGTGTGTGTGTGTGTGTGTGTGTGTGTGTGTGTGTGTGTGTGTGTGTGTGTGTGTGTGAATAATGTGGGTATGTCCCATAATCCATTTCTTCAAATACGGAACTTAATTGTTTAGCCGAGTCGAGACGACAGACAATACGTTTCTGTGATCGAGTTTACCACCCACCAACATGTCTGCTGCTCTGTGAACACACCTGTGAGACACACACACACGTGCGCACAGGCGCACACACACACACACACACACACACACACACACACACACACACACACACACACACATTCTTCAGGAACACACACAGACACAAACACACACTCTCTCTCACACACACACACACAGTCTCTCTCTCTCTCACACACACACTCTCTCTCACACACACACACACACACACGCACACACACATACAGATCCCCCCCACTCAAAAAAACAGACTCTCTCTCACACTCTCTCTCTCTCACACAAACACACACACCCTCTCACACACACACACACACACACACACTGGGAGGCGTATTAAATAGGTTTCCTGTCAAACCCATTCAGTAATAAGAGTGGGAGAATAAGAATGATATGCAGCCCATCCGCTCCTTTATTGCAGCTTGGATATCTGATTTGTTGTGGGGTTGAAAGCTCATATTGATTCCTATAATAACTAAATTCATGTGTGCGGGCGTTCGCAATCCCTCATTAAGTGTGTGTGTGTGTGTGTGTTTGTGTGTGTGTGTGAAAGAGAGAGAGAGAGAGTCTGTGTGTGTATGTGTGTGTGTGTGTGAAAGAGAGAGAGAGAGAGAGAGAGCGAGCGTCTGTGTATGTATGTGTATGTATGTATGTATGTGTGTGCAGGTGTGTGTGTGTGCGGGGATTCTCAATCCCTCATTACAAAGTGCACGCGCCCATAGAAAGGCATTCATTACGTTGTTTAGTGCTGATAGGCTCATAATATAATATGAAGGGGACGCGGTCGATGAGTCTGTGATTTAGTAAGGAAGGTGTGAGTTCTCCTCCAATGATCTTAATGGTACAGTACAGGGCTGTGGTGTGTGTGTGTGTGTGTGTGTGTGAGAGTATTATCTGTATATGTGTGTCAGTGAGAGAGAGAGTCTGTGTGTGTGTGTGTGTCTGTCTGTCTGTCTGTCTGTGTGTGTGTGTGTGTTGTGTGTGTGTGTGTGTGTGTGTGTGTGTGTGTGTGTGTGTGTGTGTGTGTGTGTGTGTGTGTGTGTGTGTGTGTGTGTGACCCTGTGTTAGACTACTTGTCTTGTCTATTTGTCTATGGAGCATTACACCTCCTACACACCAACTGTTTCTGTCTGACTGAGCACAACAGAGATTTAGCTCGACAGCTTCGGCCCACCTAATGTGTAACTGACATGTGTCATGTGTGTGTGTGTGTGTGTGTGTGTGTGTGTGTGTGTGTGTGTGTGTGTGTGTGTGTGTGTGTGTGTAAATGCTGTAGTCTGTGAGTCTTGCTTGCATGCTTACAAGCTGTTCTCGTCCATCGCTGCTGAATATATGTCACACACACGCACAAACACACACACACTCACACACACACACACATACACACACACACACACACACACACACACACACACACCACACACACACACATTCTATACAATAGCCACCATTGTTCCCAAGTGGTACACCTGAACCCACTGACACCATACTGAGTGAACCCTTTGTTGCTGATAGTACACACATAATGTAACAACTTCTTTACATTTTTCCGTGAATGGGGCTTAGTCATCTAATTTAGGAAGCGCCGTGCGTGAAAGGGAAACTAGATAAGTGGCGCACTCACACACACACACACACACACACTCACACACACACAGACACACACACACAGGCACACACAGACAGACAGACAGACAGACACACACACACACACACACGCGCTAGTTTATAATGTAAAATACACACACACAGGCAGGTCTTCAGCTCTGTCTGACAGATACACACACACACACACAGGCCCATACACACACACACACACACACACACACACACACACACACACACACACACACAGGCTGGTCTATAGTGTAAGTTACTCTATGCTGAGACAAGCAGTTCAAAAATCCAATTTTCTCTGGAACAGACACAGAGATGTTTTTCAAAAAGCATAAAACCAATATACATTTATAAATACATTTTTAGACGTCACTGAAATATGATTCGGGTCATGTTACTGGAAATGCTACTCAGACAGATTCCAGTGGTTTCATTACCCAACTCCAACCTTAAGACATTTTCAATTTAAAGGAATACTTCACCCGTACGGAACCGGCGTTCTATCATTATAAAATCGCTATTATAATATAATGAATGAGGTTTTCCTTCCCTCAGTCTTCCCTCGGCCCAGCTGTCCTGTTAATCCTAACCCTACATTTTACCACGTGTGATGTCAAACATATCTTGATTTTGTTACTTGTATATGGGAGTTGAATTTTATGTGGAATACGTTTTGTTTTTTTAGACCATTTATAAACTATCCGCAGCATCGCATTGAGCTAGATGTAAATCACCAGGCACGTCAAAATGTGCTTCCTGAACTTTTTGCCTTTCTGTATGCTGCAAAAGCCTAAACAGTATGTAATTTCAAAAGACCCTGATGAACTCTGGCTGGTTAAAGCTGGGGTGGAGGGTTTGGGGAAAAAATGGCAGTTGGGATAGAGATTTGAATCCAAATACCTCAACCGCTCCACTTGTTCTCTTTGGTCCCTCCCCTATGGTCCCTCCCTGACACGCTCTACACCAACAAAGTCGAGCCAAAGTGAATGGACAGTCCCAACAGCCAATAAGAACAGAGAATCGGAGCCTCGCTCTGATTGGTCAAAGTGTACAGCTCATGTTAACTTTGATCAATCAGAGATCATATACCCCAGCTTTAAATATCCATCCTCTGATTCTGGTTATCTTGTTATTTTTGAATATAAACTTTGCAAGACTTTTCTCATTAATAGTTAAAATCTTGATGTGTTTTCTTTGTTTCTAAGATATATATTTTTTTTTGGCATTTTTTATGCGTTATTGATAGTGTAGAGACAGAGGTGAAATGGGGCAGAGAGGGGAGTGACATGCAGAGAACGACCGCGGGCTGGAATCGAACCCGGGTCCGCTGCTGGCCGAGGCCCATGGGGGGGACGCCCTACCAACTGAGCTAAGGGCGCCCCTTTTTACTATTTCTTAAAAGCAATTTCTAATGTCTAATCCTGATGTATTGTATGCCTCTGTAAAGCGTTTTGAATGGCCTTGTGTCTGAATTGTGCTATAGAAATAAACTTGCCTTGATATCCTTCAAACAAACTGAATTATTAATTTAATGAACACAGCCTTAAACTTGAAATGGTCTCAGTGTTGCTTCACACACACAGACACCACACACACACACACACACACACACACACACACACACACACACACACACACACACACAGATGAATGGGCTGCTTGACGACACTCTAATCTAACTGACTTCTACTCATTGATTTGTCATTGTCTCCTCCAGGGCCATTAAGACAAGTCGATTCTGCTAATGACTATTCTATCCTAAGATAAGAAGTCAACTAAACTAAACAACTTTTCACTTGTCCTGGCCCAATTCTCAACTCAAAAGTAAACTTGTTGGGGCGCTTCGGTGACGGAGTGGAGCGTGTACAATATTGGCTCCGGCCTTCGTTGCAGTGGTCGCGGGTTCAAATCCGACCCGTGGACCTTTACTGCAGGTCATCATTTCAACTCTATACTATCAAATAAAGCTTGAAAATGCCACATTTTTTTAAAAATAAGTAAACTTGTGGAAAATAAGCTATGAGCTAAATGTACAATTCTTAAAATCTAAAATGTGCTTACCTCTGACCGCCTTGTTGCAGGAATAGCATAGCAAACTGTCTGCTGTGCAAAATGAATAATTTCACTTTCTGTATCCAGTTTGACTTGATGTTTTATTAAAATGAGCTGAGAGATGTCGGACATATCTATTATTACATTTCTTTGAGGCATGAAAAACTTAATTTGTGTCTACCAAAATGTTAAAAAAAAAAAAAAAAAATCTAAATGTAATAGGAAAATAAAGTAAATTTACAAATAAAAGAATTAGTCAAATAAAAAAATATATTAAAGGGACACTGTGTAATATGACATCATCAAGAAAGTTCTAGAAAGTTCTAGAATGCAACGCTCCCTGGGTAACCCCAACCCTTTTGAATAATAACAGAAGCTACAGTGGCCTTCAAGGACAAGAACAACTCTACATTTTAAACAATGCACTTGATGACATTCCAACCAACATGGATTCCTCCATAAGACTTGCCTGCTCAATGTACAAAATGTAATATTAATATTTGTAATTCTCCGCTCAGGAGGATAATTCAGATTATTGGCAGAGGTGATTTTACACCAATGAGAACATATTTATGAATGAGGATATTGATTTTAGCTAATAAATTACTAAAAATGTTACACAGTGCCCCTTTAAAATCAAAATAAGTAAAAAAAAATAAAGCAAATTAGTGAGAGGAGAGTCCATCTCAAAACAACTCAAAACAACACGTCCAGTTTTATCATAGAAAACAGTACAATTCGATTTTGTGATGGGTGTGGGGGTGGGATATGGGCGGGGTGTATTCGTGGGAAGAAAAAAGGGGAAAAAACGTAATCATTGAACTGTAATTGCTTTGCAAATCTTTTATTGAATAAAAAAACCTTTGAAATAAAGAAAATAGTACAATGGAATAGAGTGGATGCAGTGCTGAAGATATTGTATTTTCATTTCCCGAGAGTTCAGGTGTGTGTCTGTTGGCTGTTGGATAAATAAATTGGATACTGCATCAATGCACGAACCTTGACACAAATCTCCTGCATATTATATATAAGGGAGATTGCTATTTCTGTCCTTTTTTTCTTTCGTTTTTTTGACCAAGACCACAATCTTTCCTTAACCCTTTACCAAGACAGATTTGTGCCTAAGCTTCATTAACTTTGGTAGATGGTAAATGGACTCCACTTATATACAGCGCTTTCCCCTGGTTTTTCACAGATTCAAAGCGCTTTACATGGTTTTGTAGACATTCACCCAATCACACACACATTCACCCAATCACACACACATTCACCCAATCACACACACATTCACCCAATCACACACACATTCACCCAATCACACACACATTCACCCAATCACACACACATTCATACACCGATAGCAGAAGCTTTTTCATATTAAAAACAATATTTCTTTATCACATTTTTTTTGTTGAATTTTTATTGTAATTTTTTCTTTGCAGTATAATTGCTTTTGTGACTTCTTTCTATATACTTTCACACCAAAGCCAAATTCCTTCCAGGCACAGACTCAGCAGGGAATAAACCCAGTGTGTGTGTGTGTGTGTGTGTGTGTGTGTGTGTGTGTGTGTGTGTGTGTGTGTGTGTGTGTGTGTGTGTGTGTGTGTCTGATTCATAAGGGGATGGTGGAGCAGTGATTATGGAAAGTGGATAAAATGTCACAGCACACAGAAGGAGGTATGAAGCGAAGTAAAAAACACTGGTTAGACTATTTTCATCTTGTTTTTTTCTTTTGTCCCGCTCCAAAGAAATTCCCCCTGGAGTGGCGTGTGTGTGTGTGTGTGTGTGTGTGTGTGTGTGTGTGTGTGTGTGTGTGTGTGTGTGTGTGTGTGTGTGTGTGTGTGTGTGTGTGTGTGTGTGTGAGTGTGTGTGTGTCTGTGTGTGTGTGTGTGTAGGTAGATGATAATTATTCTCACTTAACAGACAGACTATGCCCTCAAACCTAAAACCCACCTTAAGAATTAGGCAATTACACGCACAATTTCACACTGACAAAGAAGCCTAATCAGGTGTGTCTCTCCACACACACACACACACACACACACACACACACACACACACACACACACACACACACACACACACACACACACACACACACACAAACTGTGTTCCCTGTACAAACAAAATCGTCCACAAAGTCTACACATACACACAAACACACCGTTTCCAAGCAGCAAATCCAAACCAAACTTTTAGCATTGTTACAAGATGACAAACTGCATGTAGCTTCAACTCTTGTACTTAGTCTTTCCACTGCACATATAACCCATGTTTAAAGCTGGGGTGGAGGATTTGGACAGTCCCAACAGCCAATAAGAACAGAGAATCGGAGCCTCGCTCTGATTGGTCAAACTGTACACTACAGCTCATGTTAATTTTGACCAATCAGAAATCACACACTCCAGCTTTAAAGCTCCCATATTATACACTTTTCGGTACTATTATACACCATATTACATGGTCTTAGTGGTCCCTAATACGTTTTTCTTTAATTGTTTGCTGAAAAAAACTTTCAGATAATGTATTGTACTATGCTGATGTTCAGCTAATCTCACAATGGCCTATTTTTTAAAAAGAGCTGCAGCTCCCCTCGTAAATATACAATCTTTGAGCTCCCCCCGCCCCTTGTCCGGAAGTGAAGCCAGATACGCCTCGCCCTCTGTCTGTCAGGGCCGTGGACCAATAAGAAATAGGGGTGTGGGCTGCACAGTGGAAGCTTCTGGCTTTCCAGTTTGTGAGGTCAGAAACGAGGAGAATTCTGACTGGAGTATATTGGGTGGGGGAGGGGTGGGGGTTTCAGAAAGGGGGAGAGTGAGAAAAGGAGAGATTGTTATTTTCTTTAATATTTTGGCAGTCTCTAGGCACACCGTGGACCCATGGATATGTTAGAACACATTTAAAAAGTGCATTTAGCATAATATGTGACCTTTAAGCTTAGCCATGTGGAATAAATAACATTTACACTAGACAGTAATACCCACTGTTGAATTCACCTCTGTGCACCCTGGATTGGATGCAGGTGTCTGTTTTTCAGTGCTTCACTCACCTCTGCATGTCTGTGTGTGGTCGAGGTAGCTGTGTGTGTGACAGCCGGCCGTACACACACCGTGGGGCGTTAGACTGGACTGTAGCTGAAGCGTCTCCTCTGGTTTCACACACTGCAGACAGTCGGAGGACAGCGGACCCACACAGGACCGGCAGGACGGGTGGCAGTCTGGAGGGCAAAGCAAGTGAAGGGTTAAAAACTGGACTATCTTAACAATTCAAAACATATCTCTAAGCTGGGGTTAAAGACCTACTTCACTGGTGGAATATGAAGGTGTATTGAACCCTGAGATCCTATGTAGTATAAATGTGCAAACATTTTAGAAATCGGTTCATCCTAGCCTAAGAAAAGGCAGAAAGAGTGTTTTATGGTCTCACTGTCTAACCCTACATTTTCCCGTGTGACATCACACATGGTAAAATGTAGGTTTAGGATTAACAGGACAGCTGGGCCAAGGGAAGACTGAGGAAAGAAAAACCTCATTCGTATTATATTATAATAGCGATTTTATAATGATGATTTATTTTAGAATGCCCTGTCTGCGTGCGTGTGTGTGCGTGTGTGTGTGTTTGTGTGTGTGTGTGTGTGTGTGTATGTTTGTGTGTGTGTGTGTGTGTGTGTGCGTGCGTGCGTGCTTGCGTGCATCTGTGTGTGTGTGTGTGTGTGCGTGCGTGCTTGCGTGCATCTGTGTGTGTGGGTGTGTGTGTGTGTGCGTGCGTGCTTGCGTGCATCTGTGTGTGTGTGTGTGTGTGTGTGTGTGGGTGTGTGTGCTAGCTGTTCTTACTATGGCAGGTGTAGTCCTGTGAGTAGAGCCCCTCTCCACAGGCGTCCACACACAGCCCCTGGTGGAGCATCAGACCCTCTGAACACAGCAGGCACTGGGACCCAGCGGGACCCCAACACGAGGCACAGGACACTGGGCAGGCTGAAGGGTTAGGGGTTAGAGATGGTTAATACTAATGGTTCTCTTTTTCTCTCTCTCTCTCCCCCCCCCTCTCTCTCTCCCTCTTTCTCTCTCTCCCCCTCTTTCTCTCTCTCTCTCTCCCTCTTTCTCTCTCTCTTACTCTCTCTCCCCCCCTCTCTCTCTCTCTCTCTCCCCCTCTTCTGGAGAACGCGTGCCGTCAAAATCCCTTTTATTTCAAAATCAGTGAATATCTCCTCATGATCTGCTACCTGTCCCTACTGTGTGTGCGCTGAAAAAGAAAATACAGTTTTAATTATATTGATACAAAGTGATTTTGATAACAAGCGTTATCCAGAACCGCTCACATTGCTTCCACAGTTACCATCCCTTTGGTCAGAATCAACATGAAATTGATACTTCTTGTTGGTTGCATATGTTTTTTTGTAGTTTTATATGACATGTTAATTGAGACAGAAGGACCTACCTCTGCATCTGCTGTGGTTGTCTAGGTAATGCCGAGCCGGACACTCAGAAATACATTTCCCTTGATGCAAGGCGGCGCCCGGCTGACAGCTCATGCACTTTGGGTTGTCAGGGAAACAGGACGCACAGGACGAATCACAGGCTGTGAAACCGAAACATGGACAATGTTAAACCTGCAGTGTGTAGAATTTTGGGTTTTATTTCCTAGCAGATTTTGTAGAAAGTAATTATAATATCCATAAGTACGTTTAATTTAGTGCATAATAGCTGAAAAAAATGTTTTGGATATTTTTTTTTCCCTTAGAAAGGTTCTCATATATGTCCATATTTCTGCATATTTTGGACCAAGGCCTAGTGCCGCCATATTGAAAGTGTCATAGTTGGAATGTCATCAGGTGCATTGTTTAAAATTTAGAATTGTTCTTGTCCTTGAAGGCCACTGTAGCTTCTGTTATTATTCAAAAGGGGTGGGGTTACCCAGGGAGTGTTGCATTCTAGAACTTTGTAGAACTTTCTTGATGATGTCATATTACACACTGCACCTTTAATGGCTTCCGGTCAGAATGTATAAAATGTGCTGTGCTCAAATTCAAATGAACGTTTATACCATTACAATGATATGAAGTCATTAGGAACAAATCGACTCACTAAGTAAAGAGAAAACTTGGAATAAAAGGAAACACAATACCTTTGACATATGACAACAAGTTGAATGAATGAATGATTTTATTTGACTATTTGATATTTATTTATTTTATTTAACTTTTATTTATCCTCGAGAGACCAATTGAGGGGTGACCCTCATTTACAATGACGTCGAGATCAAACAAATTCAAAGGAAAAACAACAATACATACACAATATTCAACACAAATACATCAAATACACAACAACAGGTGAAGAGAAAAACAATTGAAACATTTACACAGTGGTGAAGAGTGGCAGCTATTAAAATGAAATGGGTGAAAGTGATATAAAATATGAACAGCACTCTGTCATACATTAAAATATATAAATAGCCAGGGATAACACAAAAAAGCCCGAAGGCTGAATGCCTTGGTCTAAACAGGATAAAATCAGCCAGAAATATATTCCTACTGTCAACCAGAAGGGACAAAAAAAAAAAAACCCTACAAAACCCCTCCAGCTATCTCCACACGTTGACATTTTTAAACCTGACAACCTGGCAACATCTAATGAGTATGACCTTTTCTCCCACATTATTACCCAGGTTTTGACATTTTCTGAAAGACGTGTTTTTCACTGATACCTTCAACTCTTCCACATATGCTAGAGGAAATTATAAAACGCCCTTAAGGTAGATTTAACTATGCAAAAGAGCTGAGATATGTGCTATTAAGTTCACAGTCACCCTTGGGTGTGTGTGTGTGTGTGTGTGTGTGTGTGTGTGTGTGTGTGTGTGTGTGTGTGTGTGTGTGTGTGTGTGTGTGTGTGTGTGTGTGTGTGTGAGTGAGTGAGTGAGTGAGTGAGTGAGTGAGTGAGTGAGTGTGCGTCCCTGCACGTCCATGTGAGTGTGTGTGTGTGTGTGTGCGTCCCTGCACGTCCATGTGAGTGTGTGTGTGTGTGTGTGTGTGTGTGTGTGTGTAGGACCATATTCTTGCTTCTCTTCATCTTACCAGTCAAAAATAGAATCCATACATATTCATACAAGTTCCCTTCATCCACAGAGCTTCTGAAATCTCATTAGTGTGAAAGAAAACTGCTAATTATTATTTTATTTAAATGTGATTGCTTGTGTTCTATTTCTCTAGCGACTAGCTGACTTGATCATTTTGGGTCCATGGTAGTCTCGCAAAGCCAGACCAAACTACAGCAAGTAGTATGGTCTGGAAGCACTCCGTTTAGAGCCGTCTATTCGGGGGGGAAACTGGGCTGGCCTGTTTTTATTTCTTTAAACCAATCACAATCATCTACGGCGGGGCTAACCCCGGGAAGCAGCCAATGGAGGCATAGCGTTGTTTGCCGACGCCAGCGCTTAATAGACGCTGGCGGAAGTGGTCAAGCCAGACTAGGTCCATGGGAACGCCCAAGTGAACAAAAACAAACCTTCACCTCAAGTTTAAGGCTGTTGATAAACGTTAAATGTCTTAGGGGATGTTTCTTGGCACAGTTTGTGACATATAATCTGTGTAAGGTGAGACACTACAATTTTGAGATGATCTATTTTGCTAGTATGAAACAAAGGTCAAACATTTATATTAAAGTTTAACTGCACCTTTTTACTTGTTTTTTGAGATAGAAGCTGAATTAAATGACTCTGTTGTGAAGGTACACATAGGGGAGAACGGGGGAATCTGAGGCATCGGGTAATGTGAGCCACCCCCTGTATCTAGGCAACGGAAAATATTTGTGGGCATGTGAGATATATGTTTTCAAGCCCCTCTCATTTCCCCTTGGCCCTGAAAGAAAGGACCTCATGGTGCTGTGGTAAGCATGTTTTTTTTCACCAAAATAGGTATTTTGCATGTAAAAGTAAATGTTCTTGCTGTCAACTTAATCAACTGTTGTGCCAAAGCAAATGTATTCACGTAGAAAAACTTCTATCATACGTGTTGATGAACTACCAACATATGAAACCATGTGATGATATTAGCTAAAGATTAGCCTGAAATGAAATAGTTTTTTCTCAAATTGTGGTGGTGGGGGAAAGTGAGCCAAATGTTGTGGCACCATGAGGCACACGTTAAGTTTAGTCTTAAACATATTCTAATGTAATATTACATGACATATGTTTTATTTTAATGTCATACACATTGTAGAAGAGCCATCATGCCAAGGAAATACACCAGGAAGACGACCTGGGGCAACCACAGGGAAAGAGCACCTTCTCATCTTTCCCTGTAACCTTCAGGGCTGGAATGTAGAGTAGGCCTAGTTGTAGAGTATGACAGGCTGATGTTATAATCCAGTTGGGTCTTCTCCTGTGTTCTGAGTCCCAGGCTGTTCTCGCTGGTTCTAATTTTCCTATGCTTTGACCCTCAGACACTAGCTGGCTCTAAAGGCCAGGACACACCGGCCAGATAATCGCCGTCGTAGTGTCGGTAGGGGGTCGGGACACGAATCTGTTTGGTGTGTGCCGTGACGTCGGCCGACGTAGAGGTCGTCGGGCTTGTTTTGCGCCGATTGAACATGTTCAATCGGCGGCCGACCGTCTTTCATTTGGAGCAATTTGATTGGTGGACGGCTAGCGAATCAGTGAAGCCCGGAAGTGAGGTGGGTAGCACAAACAGCTAACAACAGCTAGCCATCGTTTTAATGTGTTTGTTCGTTTCGTTTTGCGAGTACTCACATGCATCAACCCTTGTTGACTGCTCGACACCATGCTCGACACTCTCTGCTAAAAATGGTGCTCTTTATGGTCCATAAATATAAATACGTATTTCTATCTATGTTTATGCTCTAGAGAGCTGTCCCATCATTTCCGGCTTTCGTATTTTTTCGGGCCACAATATAGCGCCGCCTGCTGTTGTGGAGACATTACGTCCCGCGCAAGCGCAGAGCGAACGGAAAAATAAGCAGTCGTCTCGGTGTGTTTTGTGGCCGCGACGGGAAGACTGGAGCTTCCTGAAACGGCGACTCCAGTTTTTAGGTAGTCGGAACGTGTCGGACTGGTGTGTCCTGGCCTTAAGGGTCCTGTGTTCTGACCCCCAGACTGTGTTCTAATCTAACTGGTTCTATCTTTCATTTGAATCTTATTAAAACCTTTTGAATTATAATATGATGTATTTGATTATGTTCAGAGTTACTTTCAAATGTTTAGAAATGTTTAGAATTTGCTTTGCTTAATTGACCAAACCCCATCATTCTTTTACTAGTCCAACATTAGTTCTGGAATGTGTGGCTAGCTTTCAGGATTCTTACTGTTACAATATGTGTTGTTATGGTAGTTTCAGAGTGGAAAAAGTAAGTGGATCAGTTTACCCCACAGCTGGGGTAAAGTGAGCCACATGACAACTTTTTTTAAAACAATCATATTTTCACTGCCCTTTGTCTTGAATAAATTCTGCTAATTCTGCCATTTCTAGGAAACATCCTGAATTAATGGAAAATGTGTTAATTTGAGTGATAAATCATTTTAGCTCGCTTAGAGGGGAGCAAATGTAAAAAGTGGCTCAGATTACCCCGTTCTCCCCTATAGGCTGGTGTTAATATTGAAAAAAATTGCAATATGTTAAATATCGGCAATTTAAGAACATTTTTGTATTGTAAATTATTTTAGAACTTTACTAAGATTTGAAAAAAAAAAAATCCTTGTGCACTTTTGGTGGACCAATACGTCGCCGCAAAGCCGGTCACGCTCATGGCTGGTCCATGAGCTACTACTGTTATACTGTCCCTCCAACAAGGATGTTATTTCGGGGGTTAACACACTTCACTTCTACTGGCAGTGTGTCTGCATTATCTCGCTTGCACACACACGCACGCACACACACGGACCCGGACTCGTTCATTACTTCACTTGATTGACACACGCTACCGCTCGCTCTCCTCGCACACACACACACACACACACAAACAGCCGCTCACTCTCACTTGCGCTACTCTGTCTCCTAACTCTACGATAGAGACACCCGCCAACAATTTAGAATAAGAAAAGTCCTCCACTCAGACAACCCATCTGTGTGGCATATGAGCTTACTGTGTAGTGACAGTGCCGTTAGACGTTGTGTCACTCAATTTTTCAAGGAAGTCATGTCATTCAGATCTTCCTGAGTGACAGCTAGCAACTAGCCCGCCTCCTTCACAGACACCACGCGGCCCCATCCCTCCCGAATGTCGGCCGGCTGATGTGGGAATGTTTAAAAACTATGGTTCTAAAACAGAATTCAGAATCCATGGTCTGGATGCATTTTTCAAAATCGTCCAGTACGCTCAAAAGGGGGTGCAGTTACCCTTTAAGGGTTTTTTACTTGGGCTCTTCTTTAACCCACTCCTAGATAACTTATGTTTGCAGTATTTAAACGTGTGTACTTTACCATAGCAGACTCCATCCTGACTGTAGCAGCCATTTTATATACTCTATAGATACATTTTACTGTCATTTTTATCCTGTTTTATTTCTGTTTTCTCTGTTCGTTATATGTTATCCTTGTGATTGTGTTTATTGTGTCTGCTTGTCATCACTGTAAATGAGAGGAAACCTCAGTGTCTTTCCAGTGAAAATA
>CM049397.1:33389697-33397197 GCA_026929865.2 Hyperoplus lanceolatus
CAGCTTTTAATTGCAGCTTGAATTTAAATGCAAATTAAACCCCAGTTAGGAATAGGGAAAACGTGTAAACACTTTGGGTTGATTAAAATAATGGAATTTTGAGAATGGCTCAAGCCCATGAAGATAAATGTGCTCTGCTTGGTGAGACAGTATTATTTGAGTTTTGTTTATCTCATGCGCACAGATTGTGTGTGTTTGTGATTTTAACACGTTTTATTAGGTTGTATTTTCCTGTGCGAAAAGCAGTAAAAGTCAAGACGAACATCCCCACCTTCCAATCTCAAATCCCTGCTATGTATTCAGTTGCCAATAAAAAAAGGGCTACATACGCTGTAAAATATGTGGGGAAATGGGGAAATCACATGCAATACAATTCATTTATTTTTACTCATTAATTATATTATATATGTTAAGATGTCAATTGTAATGTTGACTACTATGTAAAAGTGGTGTTAAAAAACTCAATAAAATACTAATTATAAAAATAAATTCAAAAAAAGGCTACATACAAGTTAACTGGACATGTGTAGGCCTATATAATAGGATGAGTTGTAGCCCGTAAAATATGTTCATTATGCGTGTGGTTTATTGTGCATGCCTGATACAGCTGATACAGTATTCCTTATTGGGGGGAGGCAAGGCAGGCAAAAACTGAATTTTTTCAAGCACTGGTCAATTTTGAGATTTTTGTTTATTTAGCTTCCATAACATGTCTTCTTTCATACTAGTATAAATCAAAGGCCCAACATGTACATTCAGGTGTTTATTTGACTAAACCTTGTCTGTTTGTGTCTGTATATTTCTCCTATACAACCATCTATATCGGCCATTATCTCAACATAAGTTTTTTTTTCAATGCTCTACAAATACTACAAACATTGCTTTACTCTTGTTATAGTGAACACAACTTCTGAAATTTTAAGGGCATTCAGCTAAACAGCATTTCACTTCTGAGCTGTGATAATAGAGAATCAAATATCGAACAACAATAAAAGACACACAAACACACAGACACAGACAGACAGACAGACAGACATACAGACAGACACACAGACACAGACAGACAGACAGACACACGCACACACACAACAGCCCCGAGCAACTTTAGTGCGAGGCAACATAGATGGTCGCCATTAAAAATGCTTTCTGTGATTGATTACAGAAAAGCTCAGCCACGTTTCAAGACTGCCAGTTCATTTTCATTCTGCACTCACATGAATACGTGTGTGTGTGTGTGTGTGTGTGTGTGTGTGTGTGTGTGTGTGTGTGTGTGTGTGTGTGTGTGTGTGTGTGTGTGTGTGTGTGTGTGTGTGTGTGAATGAACGCTAACTAGCATCTGGCTTTCCAGGGAGCAGAGAAATCAATCAATCAGTCTTATATTAAACTCTGAATTATGGATGGCGACAGTAAACTAAACATGAATCATAATTATGGGCCTAAAATATCCATAATAACCAGCGCTGCTTAACTTCTCGAACGTTGTAAAGATGCAGAAAATATTGCAGCCTTTGATACTGTATTTTTTTTAGAAATGTTTCAACATGGGGCGCTCCAGTGGTGTAGTGGATAGAGCGTGTACCATATTGGCTCCGGCCTTCGTTGCAGTGGTCGTGGGTTCGAATCCAACCCGTGGACCTTTACTGCATGTCATCCCCCTCTCTCTCTCTCTCTCTCTCTCTCTCTCTCTGTCTCCCCATTTCAACTCTGTACTATCTAATAAAGCTTGAAAATGCCAAAAAATAATCTTAAAAAAAAAAATGCAAATGTGCATCTCTTATCTCTTTGAAAACTAAAAATGTATGTCGGATAAAGTTAGAGTTAAAATATTTATTTCATTTATACAACAGATTAAAGTCCAAAGTTTTCAAAAGAGATTTTGGATACAGACTTTTTTAATTTTATAAATCCATAACTATATGGTCTAAAAAAGGAATTTTCTGCATGTTTTTAAGGAGAAAATGCCTCATAAATCAGACAATTAACAACATATGAACAAATCCTTCTGTAAATAACCTTCAGAACAGTGCTGAGAATGATTATGGAAAGTTCAGTTGACGTAAGTGCTTTAGAAGTAGAGATTTTTGGATCAGAGCATTGATTTTTTTTTCTAAATAATGGCCTTCAAAGATGGTTGTATAGAAGAAATACACAAACAGACAAAGTTTAGTCAAATAAACACCTGATTGTACCTGTTGGACCTTTAGATTTATACTAGTATGAAAGAAGACATGTTATGGAAGATAAATAGACAGGAATCTCAAATGTAGGACTGACCAGGGCTTGAATAAAATAAGTTTTTACCTGCTGCTGTCTCCTTGCCTTAAAGAAAAGTTAACTTTCTTCAGACAGAGTGAAAAGGGTTAGAGTGTACCACTGCTATGTGACAGGTAGATTGACAGGTGAAATCGTTACCTGGGCCCTTCTCTTCCCTGCTATCATGTCATCATGTCATCTCTGTTTTTCTGTGTTAAATTGCCTATCTATCTATCTATCCATCCATCCATCCATCCATCCATCCATCCATCTATCTATCTATCTATCCACCCATCCCTCTATCTATCTATCTATCTATCTATCTATCTATCTATCTATCTATCTATCTATCTATCTATCTGTCTATCTATCTATCTATCTATCTATCTATCTATCTATCTATCTATTTCTCTCTCTTTATCCATCCATCCATCTCTTTTTTTACTGCTTTTTCTACCCATAATGCTCTCTGTCCGAAGCCCTTTTCTAGCCTCTAGTAGAATTATATATCAGATTTCTTGTCATCTCTGTGTCTCTGTGTAGAATCGCCTTTTCTTTTTTCTTTCTTTCAATACTTTCTTCTAACTCTTCAAACCCCATGATCAATATTAATGTCTGTGTTCTGACTAGCTGTCTTCTCTTTCTGGCAGTAGAATTCGAACAAACAACTGTCAAACAATTTTTTTGATCAATTAATAATCACTGTCCTTTTTAAATTATATATTTTATACACACACACACACACACACACACGAAATATATTTTTGGAATGTAAACCAAAGGCAAAACATATATTTATTTTCCAAGCACTGGTCAATCTTGAGATTTTTTCGCTGAACCAGAAATCTGAACTTCTAAAGCACTTACATCAACTAAACTTTCCACGCTCATTCTCAGCACTATTCTGAAGGTTGATGTGTTATTAAAGGATAACTGCACCCCTGTTTGAGCGTACTGCACAATTTTGAAAAATGCATCCAGACCATGGATTCTGAATTCTGTTTTAGAACCATTGTTTTTAAACATTCCCACATCAGCCGGCCGACATTCGGGAGGGAGGGGGCGTGGTGTCTGTGAAGGAGGCGGGCTAGCTGCTAGCTGTCACTCAGGAAGATCTGAATGACATGACTTCCTTGAAAAATCGAGTGACACAAAGTCTAACGGCACTGTTGCTACACGATGTGAGCTCATATGCCACACAGATGGGTCGTCTGAGTGGAGGACTTTTCTTATTCTAAATTGTTGGAGGGCAATTCGGATCTAAATGATGTGTCTATGTTGTAACATACATAGACAGAGTAGCGCGAGTGAACGGCTGTGTGTGTGTGAGCGAGGAGAGCAAGCGGTAGCGTGTGTCAATCAAGTAAAGCAAGCAATGAACGAGTGTGTGTGTGTGTGTGTGTGTGTGTGTGTGTGTGTGTGTGTGTGTGTGTGTGTGTGTGTGCGTGCGTGCGTGCGCGTGTGTGCAAGCGAGATAATGCAGGCACACTGCCGGTAGAAGTGAAGTGTGTTAACCCCCGAAATAACATCCTTGGAGGGACGGTATAACAGTAGTAGCTCATGGACCAGCCATGGACCTATAGAGAGCGTGACCGGCTTTGCGGCGACGTGATGACGTCACGATGTATCAAAAGTACATCAGGACGTCATATTTCGAACCCGAAGGAAAAAGTTTTTTTTTCAAATCTTAGTAAAGCTCTAAAATAATTTACAATACAAAAAATGTCTTAAATTGCATTTTTTAAGACCTGTACATTGTATTTTTATTATGAAATGAAGCAGGCTGTGCAGGCTGTATCCAAAATCTGACCAGTACAAAATCTTGGAATGGAAACTAATATGTTAAAAATGTTACCTTATTCACCTGCAATGTCTTGTTTGAAAAAAAAATACAACAGACAACTACAAGAAGTCTGGACAAAAAACTGGACTACATTTATTTGATTGGGTCACTCCCTCCACACACACACACACACACACACACACACACACACACACACACACACACAACCGCCCTCCCCCCTCTCCACACTCACCAAAATGGTCATGACCAACAAGGGGATTACAAGTCCCTTTTACCTTGCCAGTTGCTGGAAAAACAATTTATTTCTCTGTCCAGCCCGAAGCGTTAAGTTATCAGCAAATGTAATCCTAGCAGGTTGCCAGCTGCCAAAAAAAAAACCCTCCCTGTGTTCCAATCCCCTTACTGCCCTACTATCTAGTATGCCAGAAAAAGATTTAGGATGTCCCAATACATGCCGGACAATTGTAGTATGCTGAAAATACCTAAATGCCCCACTGACTCCAATAGCATTTTGGAGTATTAGTCTTTATTCTTGACATTTCGACATAATGAAAAAAAAATCTTCCTAATCTGATTTTTTTTTTCTCTCTCCTGTGGCCCTAAAACTCTTTTCTACTTTAGTATGTAGTGTAGTAACAAGAAAAAGTATGTGATTTGGAACACAGGGCCTTTTTCTAAGGCCTAAAGCCGCTGTGCAAAAACCAAAGGGGAGCTAGAGAGATGAATGCACAGTCACGCATTGCACTGGATAAACCTAACACTACCGGGACGTTTTTCAAAGCCTTTGCCGAAATCTCTAGTTGATAAAATGGAGATGGGATGAACGATACAACAATTAAGCTAAGCACAGAGAGAGAGAGAGAGAGAGAGAGAGAGAGAGAGAAGAAGAGAGAGAGGGGGAGAGAGGGAGGGAGAGAGGGAGGGAGAGAGAGGGAGAGAGGGAGAGAGGTAGAGAGAGACAGAGAGAGAGCAGCTTTACAAATAGAAAAATAATACAAAAATAAAACTGAGCTCTTTTGGAAAATCCCTAATATTGAAATGGAATCAGGTTTGTATGATATTGTTATTCTAATAGTTGATGTGCATCACAGAGAAAAATGCCTTGAAAATCTCTTGTTAGCTGAAATCCAAAACCAATACAGAGACATGGTTACAACTACATCACAGCCAATTTCAACATTGGGATTATGAGATGCATTTTTTTAACTTATCACTTATGTCTCTGCGTGTTTATATATTGTGTTATGTTGTATATATTGTTTAAATTGTAAATATGATAGTCACTGTTTGTTTGTTTATGTCTCAATGTATGCACCTTATTCACCAAGACTAATTCCATGTTGGTGTAAAACCCTTCTTGGCAATAAAATCTTTCTCTAATTCTCATTCTGATCCCAATGCGGATGTAGAATATTCTGCACTGATACAAAGACACGGCATAATTGAGAGTTTGTTTAGGCTGCTCCAGTGGCGTAGTGGATAGAGCACGTACCATATTGGCTCTGGCCTTCGTTGCAGTGGTCGCAGGTTCAAATCCGACCCATGGACCTTTACTGCAGGTCATCCTGCCCCCTCTCTCTCTCTGTCTCCCCTTTACAACTGTGTACTATCTAATAAAGCTTGAAAATGCCAAAAAATAATCTTTAAAAAAAAAAAATTTAGAGTTTGTTGCCAACACAAAAACTTTGGACTAAAGAACTAACATGGATTATTTGTTCTGGACTGAGGAAACAATACACTTCTTGCACTACAGCCCCGGGAAAAAATTCCATCCGGATTTTGCTTAAATCTTTATCTCTAAATTACTTATTGAAACTAACTGACACTAAACTAAACTAATACTAAACAACAATATTTTTATTGGGAATTTGGAGGAAATGGTGTCAGTAGTTGTTAGTATATTATAAAATCTATTATTAATATATTTTATTTTATTTTATTTTTTTTACTGTCTAAAATAGCTAAAAAAGCCAAAAAATAATAAAAATAAAAGGTTCAAAAATATGTCCAGCACGATGTTCCTTTTCAACTTTTAAACAGCTTCAAGAGAGAAACTAACTGTGATTCTCCAAATGTTTCTACTGCAGTGCTAGCTCAGCAAGTGATCAGAAGAAAAAGTCGGATCTTCAACAATGACTTTGCTTCATATGAGGGACAAAGTGTCAAGTTTTTGGGAACAACGAACGTTTGAAGGCATGGCAAAAGAAATAATGCTTTTTGTCATGGTTGTCTCAACGTTGACAATGAAAACTGCAAACCAAAAATTCAAGCAACAACAAGAAAGAAATATAGAGAGACATATAAATGTCAAGGGAGTATCAAATACATTTCTCACAGGTTCCATGAGAGAATTGTTATGACACACAGAACCCTTGAAAATCATACCTTACAAAACAAGCTATGAATGCCAAATGGACTTGTAACTCAGAGAAAAAAATAGAATGAGTTTCTTTCAAAAGCTATTTTCTAGCTCCCAGCTGAAGTGTGTATGAAAGGTCATAAAACAGATGGAACAGCAGTAAAGATATGATGAATAAAAAGTGTTGCTGCTAGGTACCTTTATATATAGTCTATAATACATGTTCTAGGTACGTCAAAGTCAACAGTAGCATTTATTTTAGGAGATATTGGCCGGGGTGAAAATAGTGTTCTTGAAACGAGGTCGACATCATATATCTGATATATCTGTATGAAAGACGCATTATGAATGAAATCAATTAACATTTCAAAATATGTTATAGTGGAGCAGATAAGTGCTACAATCTTTCAATGTGTGATACAAGCGGGAAAATTGGGATTAGCTGTCTCCATGGGTCACTTGAGAAGAAAATTGTCAGAGACATAAAACTAAAAATAAAAATAAATGTTTAACAAAAAACCCAATACATTGTTCTGTATCAACTTAAATGATTCTGATGGAAATAAGCACTTAGCCGCTGCACTATTATTCAGCATTCAAAACTAAATAAACTGATTGACGATATCAAAAAACCATGAAAGACTTAGATGCTTTACATATGAGGACTTGCTATTGTATTTTCCACACATGAACTTTAATATGAGCATCTGTTGAGATAATGTATGTTTTTCTTTGAAGGCTATAACTCCCAAAGTGCTTGTAACAATCATCTTCTCCCATTAGATAAAATGTGTTGTTCCACACACACACACACACACACACACACACACACACACACACACACACACACACACACACACACACACACACAGAGTAAAATGTGTCATCCCATGCTTGTGTTTTAGCTGATGAAGAGGCAATTTGTGCTTCAAAGCTGTGCAATAAAGACAGACATTTTACAGTAAGCAGACAGGAGTGTTTTAACAACTCCATCGAGAGACAGAAATCACATTTACAGTTGTTGATGGATCTGCTGAACGGCCTATGTTTCTAAATAAGTGACTATACAACCGGCGGAGTTAAA
>CM049397.1:33409697-33417197 GCA_026929865.2 Hyperoplus lanceolatus
GCACATCCACACCGCCTGCGTTTACAACAGGATTCAAATTCATGAATAGATCTACATATAATGAAGGCCCTCACTGGAACAATAGGTACATGAAGAGTTAATGGCACCTTCTATATATAATAAAGGTCTGTCTGTCTGTCTTTCTTTCTGTGTGTGTGTGTGTGTGTGTTTGTGTGTGTGTGTGTGTGTGTGTGTGTGTGTGTGTGTGTGTGTGTGTGTGTGTGTGTGTGTGTGTGTGTGTGTGTGTGTGTGTGTGTGTGTGTGTGAGTGTGCGCGTCTGTCTGTCTGTGTGTGTGGGGTGTGTGTGTGTGTGTTTGTGTGCATGTGTCTGTCTGTGTGTGTGTGTGTGTGTGTGTGTGTGCATGTCTGTCTGTCTGTCTGTCTGTGTGTGTGTGTGTGTGTGTGTGTGTGTGTGCATGTCTGTGTATGTGTGTGTGTGATCTCTTCCTTCCCTAAGGCGTTGATGGCGTGCCGACACATACAGAGCAGCTCGCCCTTTTCCCCAAGGACCATTTAGATTTAGTTGTCTGACTGACATGCAATTCTATCAACTCTCTCTCTCCCCCTCCATCCCTCTCCATCTCACTCTCCTTCTCTCCCTCTCTCCTTCTCTACCTCTCTCTCTCTCTCTGTGTCTCCATCCTTCTCCCTCTCCCTCTCTCACGCTCACTCAAATTCTCCCACCCTCCCTCTCTCTTCCTCTCTCCCTTTCTCTCTCTCTCCCTCTCTCTCTCTCTCTCCCCCCTCTCTTTCTCCCTCTCACTTTCCATCACTCTCCCTCTCTATCTCTCCCACCCTCTATCTTCCTCTCCGTCTCTCTCTCTCTTCCTCTCTCTCCCTCTCCCCTCTCTCTCTGTCTCTCCGCTCTCTTTCTTTCCCTCTCTCTCTCTCTCTCTCTCTCTCTCTCTCTCTCTCTCTCTCACACACTTATATTTATGAGTCTCTCTCCCCCTCATTCTTACTGTAATTATACAAGCATCTTCTCATTTACATATGTAGTATTTTTAGCAATGTTTATTTATATAGCCGTTGATAGCAAGACATTTAAGGAGGGCAATGAATATGACTGATCTACATTCTAATGTTCCAATAATATATTAGATTCCGATTGCCAACTGTTATATTTTTACTTCTAAAAGGAAAATGACTCTACAGAAACACTGCCAAGGCTTTAGACATTGCCACACTCTACTACACATACTTAGTATTCAGAATGTATCTTATGTAAAAATTGTTTAGGTTAGATTCTGATGTATGTCTTGCATATATCAGAACTGACAATAAAAAACTTTGACTTTGACACACACTCTCTCACACACACACACACACACACACACACACACACACACACACACTCACACACACACACACACACACACACTCCCTCCTCTCTGACACACACACACACACACACACACACACACACACACACACACACACACACACACACACTCTCTCCACACACACACACACACACACACACACACACACACACCTACCTTGGCTACACTGCGGACAGCACTCTCCCTCCTGTGTGACAGACAGGGCGCCCGGACACACACACACACACACACACACACACACACACACACACACACACACACACACACACTCTCTCTGACACACTCCCTCTCACACACACACACACACACACACACAAACAGACTCAAACTCTCTCTCTCACACACACACACACACACACACACACACACACACTCCATCTCACACACAAACAGACTCAAACTCTCACACACACACACACACACACGTACACTCCCTCTCACACACAAACACACACACAAACTCTCTCTCACACACACACACACACACACACTCCCTCTCCCTCTCACACACACACACAAACAGACTCAAACACACTCACACACACACACACACACACACACACTCCCTCTCACACACAAACACACACAGACACACACACACACACACACACACACTTACCTTGGCTACACTGCGGACAGCACTCTCCCTCCTGTTTGACAGACAGGGCGCCCGATGGACAGGTGGGGCAGGAGCTCAGGTAACACGTCACCTGACCGCTATGACACTCACACTCCCGGCAAGAGCCATCACTCCATCGAGACGAGGCCTGGGACAATAGAGGAGAAAGTCAAGTCAAGTCCACTGTATCCTGAATTTCTGCAATATGTGCAATACAGACGTACAGAGGAATAATAGGACAAAAAGTAATATACACATTAAGGCCTTTGCACACCGGGCGCGACGCGAATAAACGCCACGTGAAAGCGAATGTTTTGAAATGTGAATTTTGTCGCGTCTCACTTTAAGAAGCGACGTCCCAGAAAAATCTAACTCAGTTCGAAAAAATTAAAAAACGCAAATTCGCGATGCAAAATGACGGCGCTGGTGTGGAAGCTTGTATTGACTCTGTATACGTTCGTTAATTAACGGATTAATCGCACGAATAAAACGCGCCCGGTGTGCAAAGGCCTTTAAGGACATTCTAGATAAAAGTTACCAACAAAAACAAAGGCAAAACCGAACATTATAGAAAAGTAAATGGATTAAAAAAAAAATGTCATACTTTTATTTGTTGGTAATTTTTAACATAAAACAAGTAACACACAAACAACAGAAGGCTGTGAAAGTAGGTGCAAATATGATTTTTTTTTTTTACATGAAGTGTTCTCCAGAATAACTGACTCCACCTGTAATGTACAAACACACTCAAACACACATTAAAGGTCTAAATCAATGATGTAATTACCTTGTAGGAATTCCCTTCATAGACACAGGATGGTTTCACGGACTGACACTCAGGGCAGCACTTCCCTGTCAGGTGAACAAGCTCCGATCCCTAGAAAAGATGAAAAATATTTAATGAAGTGTTGTCAAAAACCTTATATCTTGATTTTTTGCGAATATTGAGTGAAAAAGTCTGCTTTGATTTTCCCAAAATGTCCACCGAGTATTTTTAGACTTGGTTCACTTTTTTCATTACCTAAATTCTGTAGTAAGGTCTACCTGTACAAATTTACTGTAAGTACAACGCATTTAAGAATGTAGATGTCAACTATTACTTCACACCGTTGCCAATTGACCCATATGTCATAAATCTCCTTTTGTTTTTTCCACACACACACACACACACACACACACACACACACACACACACACACACACACACACACACACACACACACACACACACACACACACACACACACACACTCTTTCAAAAATGCCCTTCTCTGAATATCTTAGCAGAATGACCTTATGCCATTCAAGTCTTGGACACATGCCAGTTTATGCCACTTAAAAGCTAACGACAGTCACCATGTAATTAACGGCCTGACACACACACACACACACACACACACACACACACACACACACACACACACACAGAGTCCGTGGTTAATGAGGGCTTACAGTGTGTGGTCTCTGCCAGGGGATCTTAAGGTGATATCATTAAATCTGCTTGACGGAGGGAAAACATTGGAAGTGGCACCTGGCCCAAAGTGGGTCATTTTTAAGGGAATGAAGGTTTAAAGGTTTTGATTTTTAAATTGATTTGATTCGATTTATTTCAAACATGTAAAAACAAAAAAGGCAAACATGTACAATATTACCCAAATAGAAAGCACATTATATTCCTAGATTGTCAAACACTTGGTCATTTGGTTTGTGTGACTACGGTAACTATGGAGACAACAGCTTACACCCTTAACTAATCATTTGATTTGTCCCACGTCCCACTTGCCAAACAAGGCTCAGTCTGATAAAAAAAAAATGTCCAAATTGATGCTTGGCTGATTTGACATTTGAATAGTTTAAATTAAATGTGTGCTAGTGATTCTGAGGATTCTCTTGTGTCGTTTGATCAGTCACCTCACTGTCTGCTACCTGTCTGTACTGTGTGTGCTCTGAAAGTTTGAAAAAAAAATCTGGTGTTTTTAAACCTTTATCTATACAGGTAAATCCCATTGAGACCGAAGACTCTTTCGCAAGGGAGACCTGTTTTCCTTTCCCACGTTACCATTCACACAAACATTCATACACCGATAGCAGCAGGCTAACTATCGACATTCGCACGAGGCAAGGTGGGTGAAGTGTCTTGCCCAAGGACACAACAACCATGACACAGGTGGCAGGGCGGGGATCGAACCTCCAACCCTTTGATCATCAGCCAACCCGCTTTACCAACTGAGCCACAGTCGCTGTGCGCTGTTTTAATACCCAGCGTAGGCCCGTAAACAGATATATATGGTGGCCTCCTTTGTTAACATGTACGTTTACAGAGCCTAGGCTGTATATTAACAAAGTTAATTAAAAGTGCAGGAACAGTACATACAGGTAGCAGTTTGTGAGGAGATATTCACTGATTTTGACAAAAAAAAGGGATTTTAATTCACTGATTTTGTTTAGAAAGATAGATATCTTCTATAATGTATCTGCCAAACGTTCTATCCTAAAACTATCACCCCCTTTAACCCCATTCTAACCCATATGGTGGATTACGCTCCTGAATACCAATAAACTAAGTGACATCAGACCTTGTGAAGCGGTAACGTTACCCAGCAGTAAATTACACTTTACTGTAGCAAACTAACCGTGATACCCTTCCCACTAACGGTTTAGTGGCCCGTTTGAAGGCCAGGAGATTGGATCCCTGGGATGCTGACATGCTGCATTTTGTAGGCAAAGAAAACTAGGTTAAAAAAAAGGGTTGGTGCAAGTAGGGTTGCAAAGGAGCAGTCTCAAAGACCCGTGCGCACACACACACACACACACACACACACACACACACACACACACACACACACACACACACACACACACACACACACACACACAGACAAAATTTCCAGTAAATGTACAAAAACATTCCGGAAACTTTCAATGGTAAATTAAGATGGGGAATTTTGGAAATATTCCAAGTTGGGAATTATGGGAATTTATGGGAACTAACTTGAAATGAGGGTAATTTAAATTAATTGTATCATATCTGAATATAAATAAAAACATCTTGTTTTGTCATATAGGCAGAATTTAAATTTTCAAAATAATATAATTAAAAGGTGCTTCGAGGAACTTTCAAATATTTCTGAAACACTCTAATTTGTCCTCTGATGATCCTAAATGACATGTAACCGCAAACGAGACCATCAGTGCAAAGAATGCTATTTTTACATAGTTAGGAAGTTATAGTTCTGAAAGTTCCTCGGAGCACCTTAAAAATAAAGCTAAAATAGAATAAGTAAAATAAATACATTTTATTTTGAAGCTCACCTGTGGACATTGGACCCTCCCACATTCTGCCCGGCGACAGATGACCTGTCCTCGGTTGCAGGTGCAGAACTCACAGCCCGTCGCGTTCCACATGTCTCCGTGGTAACGCGTCGCCCCCTCGTACAGACAGCTTCCCTTAGCAACCGCACACTCATCACAACACTGGCCCGAGCGCTTCACTTTGGTCTGACCCTAAAGGGGGAAACAGGGCAGAGCTGGAGCTTTAATTTTTAATTATTATTTTTTTTTTAACATGTTTTTTTTGGTTATTTTTATGCTTTATTGATAGTGTAGAGACAGAGTTGAAATGGGGCAGAGAGGGGAGTGACATGCAGAGAACGACCGCGGGCTGGAATCGAACCCGGGTCCGCTGCTGGCCGAGGCCCATGGGGGGGACGCCCTACCAACTGAGCTAAGGGCGCCCCCAAGAGGCTTAATCGTTTTTAAATGTACAGTACAGATGATTATAAATTAATCTTCATAGATCTACAGCCATGGAAAAAAAATTCAAAACCACTCGCAATGTTCTCTCGTTTTACTGTTTAGAGGCATATGTTTGAGTAGAATGAACATTTTGGATTTATAATATAAACTACTGACAACATTTCTACCAAATTCCAATACATGTTTTGTCATTAAGAGCATTTTCAATAAGTTATGTAGAGATGAAGATTTAAGAAAAATCTGCCCACTGTCGTTAAGCAATCGAAAAAAACTGTATTACAAATAGAAGAATATACTTAAACAGGTCTTTTAAAATGCATTTTCGGGATGTTTTAACAAGAAAATGCATTGTGAATCAGAGAATTAACAACATATGAACCTTTGCCCCTTCTCTGCAAAGCTGCATTATTTTTTCTACTATCAACAGTGTAGGGACTTGGCTATTAAAACGAGAATTTCCTTATTTTTATCACTCTTAAATTTTAGTTATGGTTCAAAATTAGCATTGGAGTGAACTCTGAGTGACAGTGCACAGGCCTTCAAACGGGTTTTCAACTGCCTTCAAAGTAAAAGCATGACGACGGATAAGCTTTTTTCCCCCCCGAGCAAAAAGGCTTCCCTCTTTATAGGTTTAATAAGACCATATGAAGTGTATTAATTATATGCTTTAGATTAGTGTGACCGGGATTTTACAGAAATAGTGTTGCCGCTTTTTATTACACAAAAGTGAAATCGGGATTAAAAGCTAAAAATAAGCACTTAGCCGCTCCACTAATGGTCTATAACTGCAATCAGTGTTTCCCCTACCATTATACAGGCCTGGCCTACAGCAGCCTGACTTAAAAAAAAAAAAAAAAAAAAAATGTAATCAATTTTTCATTGATTCCGTAATAATCATTTGCGAGCGTCTGCGCGGCGCTGTCGGTCTACCCCTCGTGTGCACCTGTCTTTACAACCTCTCGTTTGATCATCCCATCAGCTGATCTGTGTGTGTGTGTGTGTGTGTGTGTGTGTGTGTGTGTGTGTGTGTGTGTGTGTGTGTGTGTGTGTGTGTGTGTGTTTGCTCACGGCCGGCGCGATGCGCGTGAGCATTCGGTGCGCACTTGTTAAACACGGAAGCCAATGAGCAGGAGCATGACTAGCAAACAAACGCTTAACTAGTGGCAAAAATAAAACCAGCGCCTGCTCTGTGCCCGGCGCCTGCTCTGTGCCCGGCGCCTGCTCTGTGCCCGGCGCCTGCTCTGTGCCCAGCGCCTGCTCTGTGCCCGGCGCCTGCTCTGTGCCCAGTGCCTGCTCTATGGAGATATTAAGGACTCAGTAACAGGGACGTTGAACAGGAAAAAGTGCTTGAGTAAAACATAGAAAGTTAAAATCGCTACGTCGCAGTGGCAACACACCCAATATGTATCAACAGCAGAGACAACGCAGAAAAAAACGGCATGCACACGTTTCAGTAAGTTTACAGAAGTGCCACACTGCTACTGCCTTTGACATTCTCAGAAAAGCTTTAATTTATTTTCAAGGGACATATTAATTTTCATATTGTTTTAACTGTTAAGTTATATTGCAAACAGCAGGCTATTGTATCCCTATTTCTTTGTATTTTCAATGCTACTTTATTTTTATGTTTTAAATTGAGAAATAGGCTTGATGAAATATAATGGTCGGAATGGGGAATTTGCCTTATGTAGCACACATGTTGATAGGCTAATCATGTAGCCTATGTTCATTCATTTATTTTCAACAAGGCTATTTGCATAAAAAAAAAAAAAATTCAATAGG
>CM049397.1:33432197-33434697 GCA_026929865.2 Hyperoplus lanceolatus
CACAACATGATAATGTAGGCAAGAGCCTTTTCAAGCACTGTTAATTTTTTTTTTTTTTAAGATTTTTTTTTGGCATTTTCAAGCTTTATTAGACAGTATAGAGTTGAAATGGAGAGAGAGAGGGGGGGTGACCTGCAGTAAAGGTCCACGGGTCGGATTTGAACCCACAACCACTGCAACGAAGGCCAGAACCGATATGGTACGCTCGCTATCCACTACACCACCGGAGCGCCCCCACACTGCTCGATTTTAAGATGTTTGTTTATTATGAGTTCTGAACTATCTAGAATACAAACGACAGAAGGCTACGGATACAATTTGTGTAAGGTGAGAGAGAAAACAACTCGGGGGACAGTCTAGTGTCAATTGAAAACTGATTTGAAATGACTTTAATTTGAAACAGGGAGGGAATATGGGGAAATGAGTGGGTGGGTGTTTATATATATATAGTGAATACATCATTTAGATTGAGGGGTTTGTATTGCACTTAAAGACCTACTTCACCGATGGAAATTAAATAGATATTGTACTTTAAGCTTGTTGTCAATTCCCTACTTACACACAAAATGATAATGTAGGCAAGAGCCTTTTCAAGCACTGTTCATTTTTTTTTTTTTTAAGATTTTTTTTTTGGCATTTTCAAGCTTTATTAGACAGTATAGAGTTGAAATGGAGAGAGAGAGGGGGGGGATGACCTGCAGTAAAGGTCCACGGGTCGGATTTGAACCCACAACCACTGCAACGAAGGCCAGAACCGATATGGTACGCTCGCTATCCACTACACCACCGGAGCGCCCCCACACTGCTCGATTTTAAGATGTTTGTTTATTATGAGTTCTGAACTATCTAGAATACAAACGACAGAAGGCTACGGATACAATTTGTGTAAGGTGAGAGAGAAAACAACTCGGGGGACAGTCTAGTGTCAATTGAAAACTGAATTGAAATGACTTTAATTTGAAACAGGGAGGGAATATGGGGAAATGAGTGGGTGGGTGTTTACATATATATAGTGAATACATCATTTAGATTGAGGGGTTTGTATTGCACTTAAAGTCCTACTTCACCGATGGAAATTAAATATAGATATGGTACTTTAAGCTTGTTGTCAATTCCCTACTTACACACAACATGATAATGTAGGCAAGAACCTTTTCAAGCACTGCTCAATTTTAAGATGTTTGTCTACTTATCTTCCATAACATGTCTTCTTTCATACTAGTATAAATCAAAGGTCCAACATGTACATTCAGGTGTTTATTTGACTAAACCTCGTCTGTTTGCGTCTGTATATTTCTCCTACACAACCATCTTTAACGGACATTATCTCAACGTTCGTTTATTTTTAATACTTTGAACTTAAAAGTCAAAGCTTATAATCAACTAACCTTTCCATAATCATTCTCAGCCACTATTGAGTATTTAAGCCAGACCATTATATAAAAAGGACACTTGCGCTGCCTTTTGATTTAGGTGAATTTCAAGCAGTAATTTTCAGAAACGCAGCAAACTTCCCATGTGCTAAAATATGAACTAAATTCGAGTCGTCTTACCCTCTGAAAGTCACACTGTGGGTTGGGGCAGTGTGTTGGTTTGCAGATGGGCACGTCGTCGTAGCAACTGCACTCCTCACACGACTGCGGTCTCCACGTGGTGTTGTTCTGTGAAGACAAAGAAGAAGAAGAAAAAATCATGAAACAAATGAAACAACTGATGAAAAAACTAGATTAAAAGGTGGTCAGAGTAACTTTCAGTGTGTGTTCATTCTTGCACCCCCCTTTGGACTAAAGCGGTAGTGTTTTTACTACGCCAGCTGTAGTTCCTGGGTGAGCGTATACCCCATGACAAAGGCATTAAGAAAAACTATATAAAAAATAGCATTCAGTCAGTGATTCTGGAGAACGCTTGTTGTCAGAATCACTTTTTGTCCAAATCAGTAAATATCTCCTCACAATCTGCTACCTGTCTGTACTGCCTCTGTAAGGGTATGTAAACAAAGGGGACACCATATCTAGCAACATGCCTGTTTACAGAGCCTAGGCTTTGTATTAACACCAGATTTTCTTTCAGCGCACACACACAGTACGGACAGGTAGCAGATCATGAGGAGATATTCACTGATTTTGACAAAAAAGTGATTTTGACAACAAGCGTTCTCCAGAATCACTGACTACACCTTTAAAGCTGGGGTGGAGGATTTGGGGAGAAAATAGCAGTTGGGATAGAGTTTCGAATCCAAATACCTCAACCGCTCCACTTGTTCTCTTTGGTCCCTCCACTATGGTCCCTCCCTGACACGCTCTACACCAACAAAGTCGTGCCAAAGTGAATAGACAGTCCCAACAGCCAATAAGAACAGAGAATCGGCGCCTCGCTCTGATTGGTACAGCTCATGTTAACTTTGACCAACCAGAAATCACATACCCCAGCTTTAAGACAGAAAAATCCCTGCTATGAGTAGTAGTGAAACTGCCGCAGTATTGCTTTAAAGCCTTGAGCA
>CM049397.1:33439697-33452197 GCA_026929865.2 Hyperoplus lanceolatus
CACTCACTCCCACACTTGACATGAAATAAACCCTCAACTCCTTAGACATTTAATCAAGGAATCCCAGGTACGGTGGCCTGTAGGGGACAATCTACCCGGTACAAATTGCCACTACCACTCACTGTGCTGTCGAGCGTGTAGTTCCCATGGCTACGGGCTGTCAGAGAGGGGGGAGGGAAGGTAATAAGGGCACAACAAGGCATTGTGGGAAATCTTTCTCCTGACTAGCCCAGTTTAAAAGGTGTTTACAGCAAATCCCATTTTGCTACCGGACAGTTCAGGAGAAAAAACTAGACAAGGAATTGGAATTAAACACAACTGCTGGGGGGATGACCTGCAGTAAAGGTCCACGGGTCGGATCTGAACCCGCGACCCGTGACCTTTACTGCAGGTCATCCCCCCCCCTCTCTCTCTCTCTCTCTCTCTCTCTCTCTCTGTCTACCCATTTCAACTCTGTACTATCTAATAAAGCTTGAAAATGCCAAAAAAAAAGATCTATCTTTGAAGAAGCACATTTGTGAGGTCACACACTGAAGTTGGACGAGAAGGCCTGGCTCTCAGACTACCAGGAGCAATTCGGGACACTTCTTCTCTTTGAAGGATTATTTTTTTGGACATTTTCAAGATTTATTAGACAGTACAGAGTTGAAATGGGGAGAGAGAGAGAGAGAGAGAGAGAGAGAGAGAGAGAGAGAGACAGAGAGGAGACAGAGAGAGAGAGAGAGAGAGAGAGAGGGGGGATGACCTGCAGTAAAGGTCCACGGGTCAGATTTGAACCCACGTCCACTGCAACAAGGGGGGATCAAATCACCGACCCTGCACTCCAGTGGAGGACCGCCCAGCCCGCTTCCCCACAGCCACCTCTGCTCTTGGCTGCTGAGCTAATTTTACACGGTTATTTTAAGAGAAAAACTTAGTGACATGAACGGTAGCCGCTGAGCCATAACCGGAAACCTATTTCTGAAGGCATACCTGCATGCACACCAGACTAACACACACACACACACACACACACACACACACACACACACACACACACACACACACACAGACTTATTATTAACCCCAGCGACCCCCCTTTTGTTGACCTACACACACTGACTTTTAATTTTTAATTTTCCTTTCTTAATTTCCTTCATTGAAAGATCAATTGAGGAGTGGCCCTCTTTTTCAATGACGTTGATTTATGACAAATACACAATATACAATAAAAATACACAGCGAGTATCTGTGTATATATATTTTTTTTTCTAATTTTATTATTTGGTCAGTATTGTTAGTATATTTCTATTGTTTCAGATGGGCTCAGATGGGCTTTATCAGACCCGCTCCACTGACATGCTCTTCACCACTGTGTAAATGTTTCAATAGTTTTCTCTCTTCACCTGTTGTTGTGTATTTGATGTATTTACATTGAATATTGTGTATGTATTGTTGTTTTTCCTTTGAATTTGTTTGAACTCGACGTCATTGTAAGGGGCGGCAGTGGCGAAGTGGGTAGGAAGCTTGCCTCTGGTGTGCAGGGTCGGAGGTTCAATCCCCCGTCTCCCCGCCACATGTCGAAGTGTCCCTGGGCAAGACACTGAACCCCGAATTGCTCCCGATAGTTAGCTTAGCACCCTAGTGCTAAGCCTACCCTGCGTGGTAGCTGCTGCTATCGGTGTATGAATGTGTGTGTGACTGGGTGAATGTGTACAAAAAACAATGTAAAGTGCTTTGAGTCTGTGATAAACGGAGATATAGCGCTATACAAGTCCATTTACCAAATGAGGGTCAGCCCTCAATTGGTCTCTCCAGGATAAATAAAAGTTAAATGAAATAAATAAATACATTGTTTTTGTTCTTGTTAAAAAAAAAAAAAAAAATACACAAGCTGACGAAGAGACAAAAACTATTAAAACATTTAAAAAGAATATGATTACCCCCAGTGACCTCTTAACTGCACACAGGCATGTTGCTAGCTACACGGTGGGTCCCCCTTTGTTTATTACAACTGCAAAAGGCAAGCAGACACATATTAACAGGGCTTCAGTTTTGTCCGTTACATTATTGAACTCTCCCATACAAGCACAAGGCTACAGAGTGCCCGGCTACCAGTTCGTAATGGGCTTAATTTGAGCCCGTAGCTGGTAGAAGGTGAAGTTATTACTGAAGCGAATTCAATCTGGGGCAGAGATGGTTGAAAGTGGCTGCAGACTGCGATGCTGCAGACACACACACACACACACACGAATGCACGCGCACACACACACACACACACACACACACACACACACACACACACGGACAGATACACACCCACACACACACATACGGACAGATACACACACAGACAGATACACACACACACACACACACAGGAAAACACAGACACACACACACACACACACAGTTACACACACACGCACACACACAATTCTCCTGGAGGGAAAACCTGGTTCTGTCAACAAAGATTTATATTTACAGCTGATCAACCTCCACCACACTGAGGGCAAGTACTGTACATCTGTGTGTGTGTGTGTGTGTGTGTGTGTGTGTGTGTGTGTGTGTGTGTGTGTGTGTGTGTATTTGTGTGTGTGTGTGTGTGTGTGTGTGTGTGTGTGTGTGTGTGTGTGTGTGTGTGTGTGTGTGTGTGTGTGTAGACAACACACATAGCACAGGTTTCAAAGGTTGGTCTGCTGCTTTCCAGACAACTTGGGAAGTGGACATATTCTGACCTCCAAGATAGATTAAAGTCAGATTTCTTGTCAGGGAGATTTTTATAAAATATACATAGTGTCATATGTGATGTCATAATGATGATGTCATAATTAAAGCTGTATTCTCTCTGTCATCTCATAAAACAGACACACATAATGTTCACTTATTAACTTAAAGGAGTACTTCACCCATACGGAACCGGCGTTCTATCATTATAAAATAACTATTATAATATAATGAATGAGGTTTTTCTTCCCTCAGTCTTCCCTCAGTCTTCCCTTGGCCCAAGCTGTCCTGTTAATCCTAACCCTTACTGTGATGTCACAAGAAGGAAACTGTAGGGTTAGACAGTGAGACCACAACACACTCTTTCTGCCTTTTCTCAGGCTAGGATGATCCGAGTATTTTTTTTTTTGCACATTTATACTAAATAGGATCTCCGAGTTCAATACACCTTCATATTCCAACCGGTGAAGTAGGTCTTTAAACATACAGCTACGGAACAAATGAAGAGACCAGTCTGGATTTTTCTTAAATCTTCATCTCTACATTACTTATTGAAAATGCTCTTAATGACAATATTTGTATTGTGAATTTGGTAAAAATGTTTTCAGTAGTTTATATTATAAAACCAAAATGTTCATTCTACTCAAACATTATGCCTATAAATAGTAAAACAAGAGACACTGAACATTTGGAGTGGTCTCTTCATTTTTTCCAGACCTGCATACCATGGAAAAAGATTGCTTCTATATTGGAAGTGTAACTATGATTTTTATTGGTGATTTTTTTTTTATTGCTTGAGTACATTCCCTGTCCTAGATTGACACTGGACTGAGAGTGAATCTGGAAAAGCATCGACTAGGTCCTTCCTATTTTCCCAAATAACTCCTTGACCAGATCAATTCAAATGTATTCACTTGCTGCCGTTTAATTGCTTCACTCTACAAGTCCCTTCAAAGGCATCTCCCTGATTGTACGCTAATTGTGCTGTGTGTGTGTGTGTGTGTGTGTGTGTGTGTGTGTGTGTGTGTGTGTGTGTGTGTGTGTGTGTGTGTGTGTGTGTGTGTGTGTGTGTGTGTGTGTGTGTGTGTGTTATATGCAGCCCATCTGAAGGATGTGTTAAAACTGTCACACACTCGACTCACTGCCAAAAATCCTTGAATTTAATCGATTATTTGGCAAATTTTCAGCGCATTTAGAATGAGTGTCGCTCTTTTAAAGGTCTAGTAATTAATTCCGGTGGTAGTCCTGTGTGTGCGTGCGTGTCTGTCAGTCCGTGTGTGTGTGTGTGTGTGTGTGTGTGTGTGTGTCAGTCCCTGTGTGCTATCCATCATCTGAACACCAATACAAGCCATTTAGCAGCTTTGGGATTCTTGCATTTAAAGCAAAGGGAATTAGCTTTGTTATGCTAATCGCTACAAGATATTCATGTTTGGGAGAAAAGTTGTGAATTGGTTCATTGATTCAACTTTTCCCCCGATGGCTAACGGGGCAATTTAAAAAAAACCTGCTGGGAAATGACAAATGACCTGCATACATCTGGCCTCTCATTCTAATGCTTGTGTTTATGTATTGGGTGATGGATCATCAAATAGATTAGTAGATGGTAATGATAAACTTGGGGTACACCACAGATCTTATTGTTTAAAAAAAGAAAATGGAAAATAATGTAAGAGAGAGCGTCTTCATAAATACATTTCAAGAATGTGTCGAATGAGTGAATATTACATTTTTCGTGTCTGGACGTTTACTTGACCCATCCCACATGATGGAGTCAGTGATTCTTACTGGTGTCACAGCCTAGGCTCTGTAAACTGGTAAACAAAGGGGCTCTGACCAACCCATTGTAGCAACATGCCAGTACAGTACTTGGTTTTTAAAGGTCTCCACCTCCACATTTGCTATTTAAATATAATTTAGTTCAAGTCAAAATTCTAACAGTAAATCAATGTGTCAGTGGTACATTTCTAGCTATTGATTAGACACAGTATAAATAACAGCTGCTTGATTGCAAGGAATTGAATCATACAGTATCAACCTATTTTAACATGATGCTACTTTTGGTCCATTCAGCTTGGGTTATTCCAGACTGTGTGTGTGTGTGTGTGTGTGTGTGTGTGTGTGTGTGTGTGTGTGTGTGTGTGTGTGTGTGTGTGTGTGTGTGTGTGTGTGTGTGTGTGTGTGTGTTGCGTGTGCGTGTGCTTGTAACAGTTGCTGACCCATTTAAGAGGGTCAAGAATAGCTATGCACACTCATCGCACGCATAAAAATGGAGACAGCCATTCATTGTTAATAAACAGCCTACTGGCATGTTGCTAGCTATGGTGGGCCCCCTTTGTTTACATGCCAGTTTACAGAGCCTATAGACTGCGTATTAACACCAGATTTATTTTTCAGCGCGCACACACACACACACACACACACACACACACACACACACACACACACACACACACACACACACACACACACACACACACACACAGTGCAGACAGACAAGTAGCGGATAGTGTAGTGTGTAGCATATACTGTAGAAAGTCATAGAAACAAGAGATACGGCCCGACTGAAGACGGTTTATGACAAAGACAGGTGTGCTTTAACAGCGGGGCGTTTTTCATGTCCAACTCTGCAACAGTGAGCACACTAAAAGAGCAGTACCTCCAACTCAACCTCCATTAGCTTTAATGAAAAACCCACAAAACAAAGTCTAGACCATAGTTTGAAAGTTTGGAAGTTTGAAAGAGGCTGCGACAGTCTGCAACTTTAGAAGTTCACACTGTAAAAACTAGACAAACTTAGGAGAACCAAGGGCGCCCTTAGCTCAGTTGGTTGGGCGTCCTCACCCCCATGGGCCTCGGCCAGCAGCGGACCCGAGTTCGATTCCAGCCCGTGGTCGTTCTCTGCATGTCACTCCCCTCTCTGCCCCATTTCAACTCTGTCTCTACACTGTCAATAAAGCATAAAAATATCTTTAAAAAAAAAAATAATAATTTGGAGAACCTTGACAAATTCTAAGGTTGTATGACTTTCGAAAGGCACTGAGTCATTCATTATCCAGTTAGAAGCGTCCTAACATTGACAAAAAACTCATCTGCATTCAAGCTGATTTGAAGCTAAAGATTTTCAGGTTAAAGCTATGTTACGTAATTTGAAAACAGGTTGACAAAATCCATCAAATTGGTTCACACACACACACACACACACACACACACACACACACACACACACACACACACACACACACACACACACACACACCCTCCCCATCTGGCTCACACTTGACAAGCAAACTTCTACTGCTGTGAGGAACCAACAACAGCTTTTAGGGCCAAGACAAACAATCGGTGAATAATTAATACAAAGTATGTGGCTTTGTGTGCAAGGGATTTACAGCCTCTCTTCCATTGTTTTATCCGCTGCCTTTTACACAGGGGAAAATATGCTTTAAAATAGACAGCTTGCAGGGGCGCTCCGGTGGTGTAGTGGATAGAGCGCGTACCATATCAGCTCAGGCCTTCGTTGCAGTGGTCGTGGGTTCAAATCTGACCCGTGGACCTTTACTGCAGGTCATCCCCCCTCTCTCTCTCTCCCCATTTCAACTCTGTACTATCTAATAAAGCTTGAAAATGCCCAAAAATTATCTTTAAAATAGTCAGTTAGCAAGGCTGACTTGGGCCCTAACATCCATAAGCACATACGGCAAGGTTTTCAGTAATGCATATAAAGTATTCTTGTGCGTGGTGAAAATGTAACGTTTGTTGATACATGATAGCTGAGTGTGTATGTTTAGCAAGTTGCATTGTTAAGACCCATACAGTATATTTTTGATTTATAAAATGAAAAAAGGCTGTATCCGTAATCTGTTCTTTAAAAATGTTAGACAGACTATCATGTTGTAAAAATTTAATTAAAAGGTGCACGTGGAACTTTCAGTGTGTGTTAGTTCTAGCGCCCCCTTTGGACAAAAGCGGTAGTGTTTTAACTACGCCAGCTGTTGTTCCTGGGTGAGCGTATACCCATGACAAAGGCATTAAGAAAAACTATATAAAAATAGAATTCTTTGCACTGATGGTCTCGTTTTGCTTGTTACATGTGATTTATGATCATCAGAGGAAAAAATTTGACTGTTTCAGGAATATTTAAAAGTTACTCATAGCACCTTTAAAGCGGACCTATGATGCTTTTTGACTTTTATGACCTATAAACGTTGTTATGATGATTTATAGTCATGCTTAACCATACTAAATTATCAAATAATGACTTACATGCATTTCGACATATTCCCTGCTGACCGTCTGGAGTGTCTGTGCAGAGCACTAGACACTAATCTAGCCAGTCGAGAAGTCACGTGTTCAAAGCGGCTTGACGCTTTGTGACTTTGTGACGTCGCATGTAACTTGGTGTCGTCACCACGCGGATGTTTCCATGTATGGTAAAGCTGTCACTTCCCTGTTCGCGTCTGCCTCGCGCCCAGTGTCTCACCTGTCTGTCTCGTCTCCTGTCGTTTCTATGTTTTTTGTTGTTTTAAGTGATCGTGCCCGCATTCTCTTTGTGGCAAGATGAAGTTCAGCGACGGCATATTACTTTGGCTGGCTGTGTGCCTTCTCAGTAGTTTAATCGCCGAAGTATGGAGTTTATACGAAAAAGCCGGCATCCTCACCTACACGCGAGCCCAGCTGTTGTCACTCAGGCACTCAATCAAGCCGGAGGACTCTGGTCTGGAGCTGCTGATCAAGTATCCGCAACTCAAAAACATCGGGACGCGAAAATGGACTAAAATAAAGAAAAGAGGATCCAGAGGCGGCGTGAGAGAACGACTAAGGAGCGCGGCAGCAGACATCCTCTACCGGTAATAACTTTTTCTAATGTTCGCTCTTTGAGCAACAAGATGAATGAACTGATCGCTAAAGTTCAATATGACAATGAGTACCGACAGAGCAACCTCATCTGTTTTACGGAAAGCTGGTTGAAAGAGGAGATGCCAGACCCCAATTTACCGGGTTACACAATAATTCGGGCTGACAGAGACACTAATTCGTCACGAAAATCTATTGGCGGTGGCTTGTGTGTCTACATGGACACTCGCTGGGCTACCCAGTACACCGTCCGGGAACGTGTGTGCACACATGATTATGAAATCCTGGTTGTCTCTTTTCGCCCCTTTTACCTCCCGAGGGAGTTTGGCCAGATTACAATCATATTGGCCTACGTACCTGGGCCGGACTTTGTGGGAGCTGCAGCAAGGATAGCCGAGAGTTATAACATCGCTCTGTCCCGTGCAGTTAACCAACCCGTCCTGTTGCTCGGGGACTTTAACTCTTGTGACCTGTCCGATCATCTGCCCACTTTACATCAATACGTGGACTGTCCCACCCGCCTGGCACGTACCCTGGATAAGTGTTATGGCAACATACCTGACGCCTATAAATCCATCTGTAGGCCTGCCTTGGGGAAATCTGACCATAAAGTCGTCCATCTACTCCCACGTTACAGGGCTAAGTTGAGACGGGAAAATACAGTGACCAAGGAAATTGAGATCTGGACTGAGGACTGTAGGGAGGAGATGAAATGCGAGCTGGAGACTACCGACTGGCTCTTTCTTAACTCATGTGACACCCCTCATGAACTAATTGACACTTTCACGTCTTATCTGTTGTTTAATGAAAGTAAAATCACTCGAACTAAAACTGTTAGAATATTTCCTAATAACAATGTATGGATGTCTAGTGATCTTAAGGAATGCATTCGTGAGAAAAAACACGCTTTTAGTAATGGTAACACTGAATTACTTAAGGAAAAAAAATGTGAACTAAGATCTAAACTGAGTAAAGCTAAAATAGAATATAAGGATAAAGTTGAATGTCATTATTTCTCAGGAAATGCCAAGAAAGCATGGGAAGGTTTAAATGTGATGATGGGCAGGGAGACTAAGAAAAAGTGTACCCCCTTGTCACACCCCTCTCCATCTTTTGCAAATGATTTAAATGTCTTCTTCAGTCGTTTTGACAAGAATGATTTCAGTGCTGAACGTGATAGTGTGTGTAGATCCATTCCTGGATATGTCCCTATTAAACTGAATGAACATGAGATTGTAGCCAGCCTGTCTAGTGTTAAGCCCAACTCGGCCCGGGGCCGGATGGCCTGAGAGGGAGAGTTTTAAAAGAAAATGTTTATGAACTTAAAGGTATTGTGCTGGAGTTATTTCAGTGCTTGCTTAATTCTTTAACAATGCCCAAATTATGGAAAATGTCTCATATTGTGCCTATCCCTAAAAAACCTGGAACTACTGAATTAAAAGATTACAGGCCCATTGCACTTACTTCTATCTTAGGAAAATGTTTTGAGAGAGTTATAAGCAGACAAATCACAGCATCGGTTTCTAACAGCTTAGATCATCTTCAGTTTGCTTACAAAAGCCATAGGGGAACCGATGACGCAACCATCAGTATGTTCCACACTCTCTCAAAGCACCTTCAAGCCCCCTCCCACTTTGCTAGGGCCTTGTTTATCGATTTTACCTCCGCCTTTAACAGCATGCAGATTCACATCTTATTGCAAAGACTTATCGAGATAGGAGTAAACGGTGGTATTATCCACCTTGTTAGGGACTTCCTCTCTGACCGTCCTCAACAGGTTCTGGTTAATAATACTCGGTCCGACATCACTGTACTTAATACTGGCGCCCCGCAAGGGACCATTTTATCCCCACTACTTTTTTCCATATATACAAACGAATTCCAATTAGATCTGGAAAACTTTCGTTTGTTTAAATATGCTGACGATATGGCCCTGGTTGCCTTATTAAAGAAGGGGGACACAGTCGGAGAGGGAGCATATAGAGCATATGTGGCATCTCTTCAGAAGTGGTGTGATGCAAGTTCCTTAGAGATGAATGTCACAAAAACACAGGAACTTGTTTTTCATGAAAAGAACCATGTGCAGCCCCTTACAGTTAGGGGACAAGTTGTAGAGGTAGTAGACAGTTTCAAATATTTAGGTACATTTATTGATTGCAATCTAAATTTTAGTGAAAACACAGACTATATTTTTAAAACCTGTAACCAACGTCTCCATCTACTGCGCAAACTCAACTCATTCAGAGTGAGCAAGCACATTATGGAAACAGTTTATAAGAAACTTATTGAGGGCATTTTAACCTTTAATATGGCAATGTGGTATGGTAACCTAAACGTAAAAGGAAGAAGCAAGCTACAGAGAATAATAAACCTTGCCTCAAAAATCATAGGGACAAAACAGAAACAATTAAGTTGTATGTACGAGGAAGTGCTGAGGAAAAAAGCTGTTAAAATAGCAAACGATCCGTCCCATCCACTCCATAGGGAGTTTGAACTCCTTCCCTCGGGTAGACGTTACAGAGTGCCAAGGGCAAATTGTAACATTTTTAAAAATTCCTTCACTCCTAAAGCGATTGGGGTACTGAACACCATGTCCCGCTGATGTGTATACTGCCACTGCTGCCCTGCTTCTTGCCCTGAAGATGTCTGTGTGTAAATGTTGTTGTTGTTGTTTTTTTTGTTGTTGTTGTTGTTGTTGTGTTGTCCTGCTTGTTGTTTTTTATGAGACCAAAGACAAATCTCCACACCGTGGACAATAAAGAATTAACTAACTAACTAACTAACTTATAGGTCCATGCTCGCGCTTCCCGCCACTGAAAGCGTTCCGGAAGGAAGGTAACCAATCACAACGGAGTGGTGTTTGCAGGAGGGGGGGGGGAGGGGAGCGGAGATGGCCGATCACAGGCGGAGGGAGCGGAGATTGCCGAAGCACACACACTCAAGTGTTGACAGGACGTGCTGGATCGCCAAAATAAGAGAAAGAGCTTCCCGAAAATCTACATAGTTTTTTGTGATGTGATTCGTGTCAGGTTGCTCTATAGCAGTGTAAAACAAGAAATTAAGACCAGAAAAGTAGTATAATAGGTCCTCTTTAAGATTTAAACAGTGGCTATTCACCTACAGGGGCGAAGGGGTTCAATAATTCAACAGAAGTCCGCTCAGGCATGGTGAAAAAGTACATGTTTGGTGAAGCAGATAGCAAAGTGGGTAACCAGAGATTTTTATGCTTAACAAGTTCCGAAAATCACTACTTTTTTGTGTGTGTGTGTGTGTGTGTGTGTGTGTGTGTGTGTGTGTGTGTGTGTGTGTGTGTGTGTGTGTGTGTGTGTGTATGTGTGTGTGTGTGTGTGTGTGTATGTGTGTGTTGTGTGGTGTGTGTGTGTATGTGCGTGTGCGTGTGTCTGTGTGTGTCTGTGTCTGAGTGAGTGTGTGCGTGTGTGTATTTGTTTTTCCAACAGTGTAAAAAGTGCAACTGGAGTTTTTAAAAATTCAACACTTCTGACCCATTTTGACACAACACTAGATTGCTTGCTGGCGGGACGGGGGGTGAGTGGGGGGGGGGGAACTTATGAATGTGTAAAACCAAAATTTGAATTTGGGGCATCTGTGGAGCAGAGCGGGAGGGCTGGGACACTGCAACACAACTGCAATCGTGTGTGTGTGTGTGTGTGTGTGTGTGTGTGTGTGTGTGTGTGTGTGTGTGTGTGTGTGTGTGTGTGAGTGAGTGAGTGAGTGAGTGAGTGAGTGAGTGAGTGAGTGAGTGAGTGAGTGTGTGTGTGTGTGTGTGAGTGAGTGAGTGAGTGAGTGAGTGAGTGAGTGAGTGAGTGAGTGAGTGAGTGAGTGAGTGCGTGAGTGAGTGAGTGAGTGAGTGAGTGCGTGCGTGTGTGTGTGTGAGTGAGTGAGTGGTTGAATGAATGTGTGTGTGTGTGTGTGTGTTTAAAGGTGAGCAGTGTGCAATAAAAATCATATTTTTAAACATTCTATATCGTCAATACATATGATAGGGTTCTAGAGGTCGCACCTGATAAAAACTAAATCTAAGACTCGTAAAACAAGAGCGGGAAGTTTGTGAGACACTCTTTATGGGTGTGAAACGACTAGAGGGATCAGCCATCCATCAAACACACACACACACACACACACACGCACGCAAACGCACGCACGCAAACTCTCAAACACACACACACGCATGCAAACGCACGCACACACACACACACTTTCACACACGCACTCTCAAACGCACGCACGCAAACACACACACACACACGCAAACGCACGCAGGCAAACACACTCTCAAACACACACACACACACACGCGCACGCACGCATACACACACACACACACTTTCTTGCACAAACACTTTCATGCACTCACTTTCACACACACAAACACACTCCACACACACACACACACACACACACACACACACACACACACACACACACACACACACACACACGAGGATGTATGGATTACCAGAGGGGCAGCTCCCTGACAGCTTTAGAGCGCCAAAGGGAACCTGACACAGGAAGCAACGTGTGCTGCTGTCTGAATGAAGAGAGCAGCAGCTGTGTGTGTGTGTGTGTGTGTGTGTGTGTGTGTGTGTGTGTGTGTGTGTGTGTGTGTGTGTGTGTGTGTGTGTGTGTGTGTGTGTGTGTGTGTGTGAGTGTGTTTGTGTGCGTGTGTGTACGGAGCAGCAGAAGGCGGCAATTAGAGCAAAGTTAAGCTGGAAAACTGCAAACACACACTGAAAAAAAAAGTACAAGCTGTGGATTTGCAGCAATACACACACACACACACACACACACACACACACACACACACACACACACACACACACACACACACACACTAATCCTTACGGGTCAGTAAACTCTCACAGAGATGAAAGTGCACGCACTCTCTCACATCAACTCTCCTGCTCTCATCGTTTGATTTT
>CM049397.1:33454697-33459697 GCA_026929865.2 Hyperoplus lanceolatus
TCGCCGGCTGGACCCAAGTTGGATCAGGCCGCCCGAGTTCTTTCGTGTTCTGGCTGACGGGTTCTCGTCCGCTTGGGGTTTCTTTTCCCCTGTTGCCCCCTCCCGTGGGGTCCCCCGGGCTCTTCTGGTCCCTCCTTTTCTCTATACTTTTACCCCTAGGGGAATCCTGGTTAACTATTTTCCTTTCCTGCTTTGCCCCCCGCGTCTGCCCCTTAAATCAGGGCGTCTACCTCCAGCCACTACCGTTGTCGGCTGACTCGTCAGGTTGGCGGCAAACTTCCTCAATCTCAATGAGAGCAAGACGGAGGTCTGTTTTTGGAAACCCCGCCTCCCACCGTGTCCTAGTCCCCTTGCATCCACTCAGCCCCGGTCGAAACTGGGGTTTGCGGCTTTAAATTTGAGCAACGGTCAGGGAGTTGTTAAGAGAAGTTTTTACCACCTGAGAACACTAGCCAAGCTCAAATCATACCGCCTCGGAGTGACCGGAGAGAGCTTTCACTTTCATCACATCACAGCTGGACTACTGTAACGCTCTCTACACTGGCAGGTCAATGCGCGCCTGCAGTTGGTCCAAAACCCCCCCGACTCCTCCCTGCACCAAAAACGTGATCACATCACCCCGGTCCTTGCCCTCCACGCTCCCATCCGTCACCGTATTGACTTCAAACCCTTCTAACCGTTTTCAATCCCTCCAGTCGGCCCCTCTACCCTCTGACCTCCTCCCACCTCCCCACACCAGGCACTACGTCAGCTGACCACGCGCTTGAGGTGCCCAGATCCAGGCTAAAGACCAGGGGTGACAGAGCCTTGGGTCGCAGCCCCAGGCTCTGGAACAGCCTTCCTCCACATCCGTGCAGCACAGTCCCTAAATGTTTTTAAATCCTTTTAAAAACCCACCTCTTCTCTCTTGCCTTCTACTAGACTACTCCTGCAGGCATTGTCGTTTTAACCTCTGTGTTGTTGTTGTTTTTATTTTCTTATTTGTTTCTTTTTAATTGTGTTAAATCCTGTTTTTACTGCACTAATTGTTCTTTATGTGAAGCACTTTGGTGGGGCTTAGCCGTCTGTAAATGTGCTATATAAATAAACTTGACTTGACTTGACTTGACTTGACACACACACACACACACACACACACACACACACACACACACACACACACACAAACACACACACACAAACACACACAGTCATCAATACATGACAGACAGACACACACACACACACACACACACACACACACACCCACACACACACACACACACACACACACACACACACACAGCTTGTAACATTGTAATGTTACAAGCTGTGAACTAGTGTTAAAAGGCAGAAGCTGGCAGGCACAGTTTATGTGTGTGTGTGTGTGTGTGTGTGTGTGTGTGTGTGTGTGTGTGTGTGTGTGTGTGTGTGTGTGTGTGTGTGTGTGTGTGTGTGTGTGTGTGTGTGTGTGTGTGTGTGTGTGTGTGTGTGTGTGTGTCTGGCAACAGTTGCTAATTTTGTCTGAAAACTTTTTAAACTATGCATGTCATTTCCCTCTCTACCCCATTACAACTCTGTCTCTCCAAATATGTCTAATTAAAGCTGGGGTATATGATTTCTGATTGTTCAAAGTTAACATAAGCTGACACTTTGACCGATCAGAGCGAAGCTCCGATTCTCTGTTCTTATTGGCTGTTGGGACTGTCCATTCACTTTGGCACGACTTTGTTGGTGTAGGCCGGGCGTGTCAGGGAGGGACCATAGGGGAGGGACCAAAGAGAACAAGTGGAGCGGTTGAGGTATTTGGATTCAAATATCTATCCCAACTGCCATTTTCTCCCCAAATCCTCCACCCCAGCTTTAAGTGGAAAATGGCAACAAAAATAAAAATCCTAAAAAAAATTCAAAATTCAAAATATTTTACAACATGAATGAATGGATGAATGAATGAGTGAGTGAGTGAATGAATGAGTGAGTGAATGAGTGAATGAATGAGTGAGTGAATGAGTGAATGAATGAATGAGTGAGTGAATGAGTGAATGAATGAGTGAGTGAATGAATGAGTGAGTGAATGAGTGAATGAATGAATGAGTGAGTGAATGAGTGAATGAATGAATGAGTGAATGAGTGAATGAATTAGTGAGTGAGTGAATGAATGAATGAATGAATGAATGAATGAATGAATGAATGAATGAGTGTGTTTTCATTTCTAGTTTTTATTTGATGTGAATGTGAGTGAAAATCTCAGTCTCTTCTCTGGAGTTCCTTCATAATTCAGAGACTGTGCAGCAGCCCAAGGATCCCACTGAATTTTATATGATTATATTTATAATTTATATTACATTTCCCTTTTTAAAAAACCCTCCCAAAATAAGACTTCAACGGGGGTGCCCTTAGCTCAGTTGGTAGGCCCCCCCCCCCATGGGCCTCGGCCAGCAGCGGACCCGGGTTCGATTCCAGCCCGCGGTCGTTCTCTGCATGTCACTCCCCTCTCTGCCCCATTTCAACTGTCTCTACACTATCAACAAAAGCATAAAAATGCCAAAACAATATCTTTAAAAAAATATAAAAAATAAGACTTCAACAGGATAGAGTAAAGCTGTCCTCACCTATTGGGAGCCAGTAGTTTCACCTCAATTGTAAACTTGAAATTAAAGGTGTTGTAAGCCGAATGGTTCTTCTAGCTAACTTCCTGTCAGTGACTGCAGTTAGCGGTCCCATCCCTCGTCCCTACGTCACCACCACTACCTCCATCATTTCAACAGCTATTAAAGCTATTTATCTCTCTCTCTCTCTCTCTCTCTCTCTCTCTCACACACACACACACACACACACACACACACACACACACATGTGTTTCTCTCTGGGGTTTGAAAAGCCTGAAGAAGCCCTAAAGGTTCCTCCAAGCTCTTGTACTTTATCCCGACAAATATCCTAAAAACGAATGTCCTGTCATCTTTGGCTAGATGATTCACACAAACACACACACACACACACACACACACACACACACACACACACACACACACACACACACACACACACACACACACACACACACACACACGCACACTTGACAGTTGACGGCTGCAAATTGCTCTCTGAAGGCTATTGATCGGAGGCGTTGACCTTTTGAAGTTGAAGCCCTTGGAGGTGATTTCACACTGCATTTCTCCCAGTAAACAGGATGTCCACGTGTCAATCATGTCTTATTCCCATGGTGATAGGATTCATTGAAGTGCTGAGGGGGTTGTACACACTCTCAAGAGGCAAATACACATGTACTAGTGTCAAGGCAAGTGTCTGAGAAAGTACAAGATCAATTCATCTAAAGGGAAATGTAGTTAAAGGCTACGAAATTCAATACGGCAATTTCTGTCGTGTTTGGTCCGGAATTAAAATGTACAGAAGACTATGAGGGCCACAGGGAAGAAGAAAAATATGAAGAAGGAATTTATTTTTTCTATTTTCGGAGGAATGTTAAAAAAAATTAAAAACAGACAGACAGACACACAGACAGACACACAGAAAGAACACACACACACACACACACACACACTGAAACACACACACTCACATGTGTATGAATGTTAAACAAAAATTCAAAAAAATAATTATAGAGGAAGTTTTTTTTCCAGTTACCCGCTAGTTCAGCTTGCACAAACTTAGCCACCTCTCCCAAGGTTGTGTCAAATGTAACAAACCCGGGGGCGCCCTTAGCTCAGTTGGTAGGGCGTCCCGTACCCCCCATGGGCCTCGGCCAGCAGCGGACCGGGGTTCGATTCCAGCCCGCGGTCGTTCTCTGCATGTCACTCCCCTCTCTGCCCCATTTCAACTCTGTCTCTACACTATCAATAAAGCATAAAAATGCCAAAAAAATACATACAAAAAAAAACAAAAAACAAATCCCCCTCCACTGAAACTGCGTAGTGAACCTTCAATGGACCAATTCCTTGTGTTATAATGGCCCTTGGTGATTCAAACGCACACACACACACACACACACACACACACACACACACACCCTTGAAGGTGCAGACATTTTGGGGCCCGTCATGCCTGGTCCTATCGCCTTAATTGCACCTGTCAGATGTGTCCCGTGAAGTCTCCTGCCAGATAATTACCCCTTCACCGAGCGCTCTGATGGGCCAGAGAGCGTACACACACACACAGACACACACACACACACACACACACACACACACACACACACACACGCACACACACACGCGCGCGCACGCACACACTGAAACACACAGCCACACACACAGCCACACAGACAGACAGACAGACAGACAGACAGACAGACAGACACACACTGAAACACATACACTCACACACACACACACACACACAGCCACACAGGCAGACAGACAGACACACACACACACACACACACTGAAACACACACACACACACACACACACACACAGGGACAGAGAGCGTACGCGGTAGACTACTTTTCTTGGCTCTCGCTCCAAAGCTAAAGCCATCCAGTTTATTGGCCTTGTTCCTTCATAAAGATTCCTGGAGCCAGTTCTCGGGACGTATAACGCTGGCAGTAGCACGGCCCGAAATGACACTATAAGGATGTCCTACTTTTTTTTTTTTTTTTACTTATATTTCAGTGGGTTTATGGTTTTATACATATGGACAAAAAAAAAACAGAATAAGTAAACACATACAATACATACACAACACTCTCCCCTCCCTTTCCCCCTCCCCCTCCCCATCTCCCCTCCCCTCTCCCTCCCCCCTCTCCTTCCCCTCCCTTTCCCCCTCCCCATCTCCCCTCCCTTCCCCCTCCCCCTCTCCCCTCCCTCACATAAACAGACAAGGAATACAGAACAAAAAAGGTGAAATAAATAACTAAGACAAAATGATAAAGAAAATAAGCTATCAGTACACAAGAAACAAAACAAAGCTAAAACTAAACTGGGGCAAACCTCAGACCTTTTGGGTCCCTAAGTGCCGCAGCACTGGGCCCCAGGATGTCCTTTTCACTCAGCCCCTTGCCT
>CM049397.1:33472197-33479697 GCA_026929865.2 Hyperoplus lanceolatus
TTGATCATTTAGTATGGTTAAGCATGACTATAAATCATCATAACAACGTTTATAGGTCATAAAAGTCAAAAAGCATCATAGGTCCTCTTTAAAGGAATTTCACCTATATGGAACCGGCGTTCTATCATTATAAAATCACTATTATAATATAAAGAATGAGGTTTTTCTTCCCTCAGTCTTCCCTCAGCCTTCCCTAGGCCCAGCTGTCCTGTTAATCCGGTTGAGGCCGCCATATTTCTACAGTAGCACAGAACGGACAAACTTAACGGCCTTGTGCATTTTTATATATAGTGGGCGTCCAGGGGAAATGCACCTGTTGGAAGACCAAGAAGAAGAAGTACTACAGAATAAATAGTACAGACATGTAGCATACCCAAGTTTTCGGGAGATAATCCCAACTCTCGGCAAGTGTCCCCATAAGCAAACTGAATCAAACTGAAGAGCTCAAATTTGTCCTTCTTTCATAAAAACCTCCTCGTCCTTAGAATAAAACACAATCAAATTGAGGAAGGAATAAAATATCTCTAAGGGGGAAAGAGGTGCCTTTCAACTCCTTCTTCTGAAGTTTAAATGAAGCCCTTGAAAATGAAAAGTGTGTGTGTGTGTGTGTGTGTGTGTGTGTGTGTGTGTGTGTGTGTGTGTGTGTGTGTGTGTGTGTGAGAGAGCAAAATGAAAAGATAAAAAAGAAAATAATGATCAAAGAGGTGAAGTGGTAATGTTCTCTTTTGTCAGGAAGTTCAAGGGGGAAGAAGGTAACTTACACACACACACACACACACACACACACACACACACACACACACACACACACACACACACACACACACACACACACACACACACACACACACACACACCTACTTTATTCTGGGTTACTTTTTGGTTAAAAATAAAAGTCTTTGTCAAATTGGCCTGAGCGGTCTCCATGGGTCACTCCAAGACGAAAAAACAAAAAAAGAAATTATGAAAAAATTATTTTAAAATTCACAATTTCAAATGTCTCGGACACTTTTCTTGTCCAGTGTTCCCATGGAGACTCTGCTGGTAAACAAACATTGAAATCAGAGTGGTCAAAATTATATGTAACCACAGCTTCTACTCCAGGTTTAGGGGCGACTGTGGCTCAGGTGGTAGAGCGGGTCGGCCGATGATCCAAGGGTTGGAGGTTTGATCCCCGCCCTGCCACCTGTGTCATGGTTGTTGTGTCCTTGGGCAAGACACTTCACCCACCTTGCCTCGTGTGAATGTCGATAGTTAGCCTGCTATTTTATTTATTATTCTTTCGGACAATTCCACACAATACACAATTTTCTCTTGAAAATATTCATACATCATACTTTGTGTTGTCCGAAGGGAGACGGAAGAAGCCAAAGGCTTATCAGGTACCGCCCCCATTTTCATCAAATTCGAATTCAGATACACAGTTACTGTTACAGAAAATAAAAATAAAACAAAAAACATTTTTTTTTATATATAGCTATATATATATATATATACATACATACATATATACACATATATATATATACACATATATACACATACATACACATACATTTTTTTTTTTTTTTTTTTTTTTAAGAATCTGCAGTCCAATACACAATCAATTTTAATGTAATTGCTTCAGCTTTTAAGATCAGTTCAGCACAGTTCAGTTTCTCTGTGACAATGCCAAGTGTATAAAGTGTGAAGTGGCCTTGTATTTGGCCTTTTCCAATTCTTAACTGGTAGTCAAAACACTTCTGCAAAAGTATTCAAAAACAAGTCTGACAGCTGGCCTGTATTATTCTTTACAATATTGATATGTAAGTGACATTGACATTGTGCTCAGGTTATTAGTCTGTAATTTTCAATAATTTTTGAAACATAATTTGCTTTGAAATTGCGCAAACTGCAACTCCCTGTGACAACTTCATCAAGTCCATTCCACAGCTTAATACCCTTTATAGAAATCGAAAAGGATTTAAGTGTGGTCCGTATATTTTTCTCAGTGAATTTATCTTTTCTTCTTAAATCATGCAAAACTTCTCTGTCTTCAAACATTACTTGTAAACTGTTTGGAAGGCTTTTTTTGAGGCCTTGTAAATAATTTGTACTGTGTGGTAATTTACCACATCACGTAATTTGAGAATTCTACCTTCAATAAAAAAGTTATTAGTGTGTGCCCTGTAATTGGCTTGGTAAATAATTCGTATTGCTTTCTTTTGAAGAATCTCCAACGGGTGCAATGTACCTTTGTAAGTGTTTCCCCATATTTCAGCACAGTAATGCAGATGTGGGGAAACTAAACTCCAGTATAATACAAGTAAGGCCTTTTGATTGAAACAATGTTGTGCTTTCCAAAGTATAGAAATACTCCTGGCTATTTTGCCCCTGAGATGGCTAACTTGTGGTTTCCAGCTTAATTTATCGTCAATTATTACCCCTAGGACTTTGTGTTGCTTGACCCTTTGAATTTCAATCCCATTTACCTTGATTTTTACAGCGACATCTGATGCTCTCCTGCCAAACATCATGAATTTAGTTTTTTCTAAATTTAGTGATAACTTATTTCGGTTTAACCACTCATGTAACTTAGTCAATTCAATGTTTACGATCTCAACCATATTATTCAGATCTTTCCCCGAATAGAAGATGTTTGTGTCGTCAGCAAATAAAATTAACCTTAAGACTTTTGACACTTTACATATGTCATTTATATAAAGCAGGAATAATTTCGGCCCCAAGATTGACCCCTGAGGGACCCCACAAACAATATCTAAGCATGTCGATGTGAACTCCCCTAATTTCACAAATTGTTTCCTGTCATGTAAATAACTTCTGACCCAGTCATGTGCCAAACCTCGAATGCCATAATTCTCCAGTTTATTAAGAAGGATGTCATGATTAATAGTGTCGAATGCTTTTTTGAGGTCTAAGAAAATTCCTATAGAGTACAATTTGTGATCAATAGCATTACTAATAATTTCTACCGATTCAGCCAAGGCCAGTGCGGTGGAATGATTCTTTCTAAAGCCGAATTGACTGTCATACAGAAGTTGATGTTTAGTAATGAATTCATCAAGTCTATTGCTGAATAACTTTTCCAGAATTTTAGAAAATTGTGTTAAAAGTGAGACTGGTCTATAATTAGTAAATGAATGTTCATCACCATTCTTATGTAATGGTATAACCTTTGCTACTTTCATGTTAGAAGGAAAAATGCCTGTTTGAAAAGATAGGTTAAAAAGGTGTGTTAACGGTTTAATAATAGTATCTTGCACTGATTTGATTACTTTCATGTGAAACCCTAGCGCGTCTCTAGAGGTCTTTGTTTTCATTCCAAGCAATATCTCCCTTATCTCGTTGGCCTCGACTGGCTTCAAAAACAAGGAGTGTTGAAGAGACGCTTCGTTTTCACTAGACTCCCCTACACTCTTCCCACAGATCCCTTTTGCTAAATTAGGTCCAATATTAACAAAAAATTCATTTAGTTTATTTACCGCAGTGTTCATGCTTTCAAACTTAACGTTATTTTCATGGAAATACTGAGGATAATTATGTATTCTGCTGTCATTTCTTAACACTGTATTTACTATGTCCCACAATTTTTTGGGTTGATTTGCATTTGTTTCTAACAACTTACCATAATATTTCTTTTTACAGTCTCTGAGAATGTTATTTAGCTTGTTACGATAGATTTTATATTTTAACTCCGCCTTTGGTGTCCTTGCTTTTATGAATCTTTTGTACAATGTATTTTTCTTTTTGCAAGCATTTATCAAGGATTTAGTTAGCCACTGTTTATCATGTCTTTGCTTTAAGGCCCTTTTTTTTAAGTGGACAATTTTTATCATACAGCCTTTGAAATATCTGCAGGAATAAATCGAAACTTGCATTAACATCCTTCCCCTTGTATACAGAGTCCCAACTTTGCGTCAATAAGTCATTTTTCAGTGCTTCTATCCTCTCATCAGTTTCCAACCTTACAAATATCTCTTTGTTTGTTCTCTGCTGCAACTTTTGTTTCCAATCGTATATAGCAAAAACAGGTAAATGGTCGCTTATGTCATTAATCAGGAGTCCACTTTCTATTTCATCCCCCATAACATTCGTAAATATGTTGTCTATTAATGTGGCACTCTTTACTGTAATCCTGCTTGGCCTTGTAATTAAGGGCTGAATACCCATAACATGCAAAGTATTTACAAATTCTTCAGTCAGTGAATTAGTAGTATTTAGTAAATCAATGTTTGTATCCCCACAGATAAATATCTTCTTTTGATTTGACTTAGAAAATAGTTCTCCCACGTATTCTATAAAGTCTTCCATTTTTGAATCGGGTGTTCTGTACACACAGCTGATAATTAAACACTTGTCCTTCATTAGAATTTCAATAGTCACACATTCCAATAGGTTATCAATTGCAGTGCACATGCTATTTACGATTTCAAACCTTATATTTTCATCCACAAAAAGGGCCACTCCTCCCCCTCTCTTGTTCATTCTGTTGACACAAACCAGTTTATACCCCTTTAATTGGAAGTCCATGCCTTTGCCTTCATTAATCCATGTTTCTGATACGGCAATGATGTTAAACGGGTTGCTGAATTTCTGTAGATATTCCTTAATCTGTGAAAAATTTGTGTAGAGACTTCTGCTATTAAAATGAATGATGGACAATTTTCCATTTGAATGAAAGTGTCTTATGAATTGATCCTCAGTATGGTAATGACAGTCTTTTTTCCCGATATTGTAGAAATGATTGTCTGGGTCAATTATTTCATTTGGGTCCGAAAATGTGGGATCCACATAATGATTAGCTAATAACTCCAGCCTTTCATGATCATTTATCCAATCAGTTGTGTTACTCATCCTCGCTGCTTGAGACGTTCAGGTCCTCTTCCCTCCGGAATTGAACCAGATCTTCCTCGGTTCTGATTTGCACAATTTTAGCTTCTTCAGGTGTAGCTCCATTCATTTTGATGAAGATTCTTCCATCTCTCGTCCAGGTTTGTTGGACCTGTCCACCTTTAAATCGGTGTATGAATGTGTGTGTGAATGGTAACGTGGGAAAGGAAAACAGGTCTCCCTTGAAAAAGAGTCTTTGGTCTCAATGGGATTTACCTGTATAGATAAAGGTTAAAAAAAAAAAAAAAAAAAATATGGTGGAAAATCTGTGTAAAAGGGGCTAGTGTGTGATTTGCCAAAAAAAATGATTTAAAATTTTGAATAACCAAATGTTCGAGTCTTCATGAGTTGAAGAGAAGCCGAGATATTGGTCTATAGTTGCTGTAATATGATGAATGATGAGACAGTTATTTTTAATTGGTTGTGCGTAAGAGGTTCTCAAATAGCTCCAACCAGAGGAAAGAGACAGATAGTCAAGAGTAAATATAGACAGAAACCCAGTGGACGACCGCATTTAATACACTGGGGATGAATTTAGGTTGCTATGGTGTCCACACGGGGTCAAATGAGTTTTAAGGTGGGATGAATGTCAGAATGTGGCGGCTGTGCTGAAGTGTGTCGTCCACTGGGTTACAGGGCCGGTGGTTGGATCCCCCGTCTCCCCGCCACATGTCCAAGTGTCCCTGGGCAAAGAGACACTTAACCCTAAACAGAGTACGCCATATAGTAGAGTACGCCATGTTAGTAGTTTATTTTATTGTGTCTTTTGTTTGTGTGTTCACTTTTTCAGTTGTCTGTTTGAAAAAAAATATATATCCCAAAGACATATCCAAAAATGAAGTTTTTAAAATAAAAAAGAAAGGTCAGATTATCACTCTAACAATGTTCAACATACTACAGCATACACAAGGCTGGAAAGCTGTATGTGTATGTGCGTGTGTGTGTGTCAGTGTGTGTGCGTGTGTGTGTGTGTCAGTGTGTGTGCGTGTGTGTGTGTGTCAGTGTGTGTGTGTGTGTGTGTGTGTGTGTGTGTGTGTGTGTGTGTGTGTGTGTAAAGCAGCATTAACTGGGGTTAACTAGACCAAATCAGCCGCTGACTGTATAGTTTAAACCCCTTAAAACGAAAACCACAATTTCAATTAACCTGTCCACTGCACCATTCCGTCTACTGTCTAACTAACTGAACCTCAAACTGCTCCACAGTTAATACACAGTGGCATGAAAAGTCCTTTACGTGTGTGTGTGTGTGTGTGTGTGTGTGTGTGTGTGTGTGTGTGTGTGTGCGTGCATGTGAGAGAAATAGAGAGTGTGTGTGTATGTGTCCATGTATCCTTCTATGTGTGTGTGTTTGGTGTCCATGCCTCCTTCTATGTGTGTGTGTGTGTGTGTGTGTGTGTGTGTGTGTGTGTGTGTGTGTGTGTGTGTGTGTGTGTGTGTGTGTGTGTGTGTGTGTGTGTGTGTGTGTGTGTGTGTGCTAAAAAGCCATACCAAGCGAATTGAACCCTACATGTGTTCTATAACACTACATACAAGTGGAGGGCCTCTTGAGACTGACACTCTCATCTGTTTACTGTAATTACACCGATGCCAGAAATGTAACACACACACACACACACACACACACGCATTCATTATTCATGACTTAGACAGTCAGTGCGGTTACATGGCACAACTAGATTGGATTATCACATATATCGAACAAGACACTCGAACGGACCGTGTCACTTGTCTGAGTATACATGGCCTTTCAGAAATCGGATAAATGTCCGATGCATGGCTGTCTCCACTATGCTAGGTGGCGCTGTAGCCCTTTCAACAAGTGGTTATAGAGCCACGTCCGGTTCTCTTCCGTCAATAACCCATGGCGTAGCCTATCACGCGCAGGCACACAAGCACAGAACGAGAAGTCCGATATGCGATATCCGATCCCTGTATACATGCAGAGAGAAAGCCGACAATGAACGAATTATCTTGGTGTTCTTATCCGACTTCTCTTGTCCGTTATTGTGCCAATTTGTGTCCGAAGTAGATCGGATAAAGGTGTTTACATGCAGTTTAAAAGTCCTGTTGAAGTCTTATTCGTTTAGTTACCCAATTATGAGTCTGCATGTAAACGCACTGACTGTTGCTCCGCATTTCAGGCAAAAATATTGTTTTTTTCAAGCTTAATTTTGCTTCCATAACATCTCAATTTAAGCTTAATTAAGTAAGGTTAACTTTGTCATTTCTGTCTATTTATCTTCCATAACATGTCTTTCAGGTGTTTATTTGACTAAACCTTGCCTGTTTGCGTCTGTATATTTCTCCTATACCAACCATCTTTAACGGACATTATCTCAACATTAGTTTTTTTTCTTAAATACTCTGAACCAAAATCTCAACTTCTAAAGCACTTACATCAACTAAACTTTCCATAATCATTCTCAGCACTATTCTGAAGGTTATTACAGAAGGATTTGTTCATATGTTGTTAACAGTCTGATTTATGAGACATTTTATTCTTAAGAACATGCCCCAAAATGCATTTTTGAGATCCGTACATAGTATTTTCTATACTTTTACTGTAATAATATCTGTACGTTTTTGAGTCTATTCAACTGCAGTGTTTCG
>CM049397.1:33487197-33489697 GCA_026929865.2 Hyperoplus lanceolatus
CACACACGGTCATCGCTCACTGAAGCCTTAACTGTCCATCTGTGGTGTCGGATTTTATTTTCAACATCAGATTAAATCCTAAAATATAGAAATATTGCAAATGTTTGTTTATACTTTCTTCAGAACTTTCATTTTGTCCAATTCTTTCTCGCCCTTAAAGACCGACTTCACCGGTTGGAATATGAAGGTGTATTGAACTCGGAGATCCTATTTAGTATAAATGTGCAAAAAAAAAAATTAATTCGGATCATCCTAGCCTGAGAAAAGGCAGAAAGAGTGTTTTATGGTCTCACTGTCTAACCCTACAGTTTCCTTCTTGTGACATCACAGTAAGGGTTAGGATTAACAGGACAGCTGGGCCAAGGGAAGACTGAGGGAAGAAAAACCTCATTCATTATATTATAATAGTGATTTTATAATGATAGAACGTTGGTTCTGTATGGGTGAAGTATTCCTTTAAAGCTGGGGTGGAGGATTTGGGGAGAAAATGGCAGTTGGGATAGAGATTTGAATCCAAATACCTCAACCCCTCCACTTGTTCTCTTTGGTCCCTCCCCTATGGTCCCTCCCTGACACGCTCTACACCAACAAAGTCGAGCCAAAGTGAATGGACAGTCCCAACAGCCAATAAGAACAGAGAATCGGAGCCTCGCTCTGATTGGTCAAAGTGTACAGCTCATGTTAACTTTGACCAATCAGAAATCCTATACCCCAGCTTTAAAGGAGAAGTAAGTTACAGTATTTTGTTAATATACGTGTTAAATCTCTCTATATTCGTACAGCCATCACATAAACAGTATGCACAGTTCATAACACAGGTCTCCCAGTCATTCAGCTTTGCAGTGATTGGCCAGATAACATTTCGAGTATCCAGCTGGTTTTTATCCAATCAGGAGACAGAGCGCTATAAAGAGGCGGGGTCTCTGTGCCCGTGAACGATGACTCGCTGCTCTCCATCGCGGCACTATCTGATGAAGACGGCTGTGTGTACTATCATACGTGGTAAAAGGCAGAAAGAGTGTTTTATGGTCTCACTGTCTAAACCTACAGTTTCCTTCTTGTGACATCACAGTAAGGGTTAGGATTAACAGGACAGCTGGGCCAAGGGAAGACTGAGGGAAGACTGAGGGAAGAAAAACCTCATTCATAATAGTATAATAGTGATTTTATAATGATAGAACGCTGGTTCCGTACGGGTGAAGTATTCCTTTAAGGAATAAGTTATAGCTATAAACGTAGTCGCCTTTTTTCAAGTGGCATCTTGAATACATGACATCGACTTGCACTTGGAGGATTTTCAGTCCATCTTCAAGCGCTGTCACACCACAAAGTACACCACAACTCTCTGTCCTGTGTGTGTGTGTGTGTGTGTGTGTGTGTGTGTGTGTGTGTGTGTGTGGTTTGTATGTTTCTGTGTGTGTGTGTGTGTGTGTGTGTGTGTGTGTGTGTGTGTGTGTGTTTGTGTGTGTGTTTGTTCCTGTGTGTGTGTGTGTTTGTCTCTGTGTGTGTGTGTCTGTGTCTCTGTTGCGTGTGTGTGGGTGTGTCTGTCTGTGTCTGTGTGTTTGTTCCTGTCTGTGTGTGTGTGTTTGTGTGTGTGTTTCTTATTTTCTTTTTTCATTCGAACAACAACAACTTTCCCCGTTGTCAAGAAAAAGCGCGTCATTACAAAAAAGACAATCTGTGTGAAACATATGGAGGGACAGTCTCGTCTGATAAGAGCTGAAAAGGATGTTTGGAGACTTTGGTTTGGCAGCATCTTCCCTCTCTCTGACACACACACAGACACACACACACACAGACACACAAGAAAAACACACACACTGTAACACACACACACACACACACACACACAGGAACAAACACGCACACACACACTCTCTTTCTCTCACACTCTCTCTCTCTCACACACACACACACACACACACACACACACACACACACACACTCACTCTTAAGGTCTAAAACTTAAAATTGGTTCACACAAAAATAGTTATACACACACACACGCACATACACACACACGGGAACAAACACACACATACACACACTCTCTTTGTCTCACACTCTCTGTCACACACACACATACACTCTCTCTTTCTCTCACACTATCTCACAAACACACACACATACACACACACAGACTCACACACCCACACTCTCTTTCTCTCACACTCTTTGTCACACACACACACACACACACACACACACACACACACACACACACACACACACAGACACACACACCCACACTCTCTTTCTCTCACACTCTTTGTCACACAAACACACACACACACACACAAAGACACACATACACACAGACACACACATTCTTTCTCTCACACTCTCTCTAAAACACACACACACACACACACACACACACACACACACACACACACACACACATACATACACACTCACTCTCTTTCTCTCTCTCACACACACACACACACACACACACACACTCACACACACACACACACACACACACACACACACACAC
>CM049397.1:33494697-33497197 GCA_026929865.2 Hyperoplus lanceolatus
ATGCCCTGTAAAGAAAACAACAAGTGTACCCCTCCTCCTCCTGCCACTACTAAATCCTGTCCTTTCTTTGGACATGGCTGAACCCAATAAAACCGTTAAACTGTGTGCCATTTTCACCTGTTCCATTCGACTGAGTCTGTGTGTGTGAAACGAACTGTGTCTACAACTAACAGCCTTTCCAAAGGTCACAGAGGGCACTTCTCTTAAAAGGTACACACACACACACACACACACTTAAAGGTATAGGCACTATGTAACTCTTGCTGAACATTTTCTAAGGTTATATTCTCATAACTGAATAAACAAACTTTCTTCACAGGAAAATGTGATCCCTGGAACACTGTTTGAAGTTAGAAAGCTTCCTGAAAAGTTACTGTTTCACTGTTGTTGTTGTTGTTTACAGCAGCAGGGCCCACAGTTTGGTTCACAAACATATTCTAGTCTTAACGTTTGGTTCCAGGTTCCTCAAAATAATTAAGTTTTGATTAATGATGATAGAATTATTTAATACTAAGAATTACATGTAGAGTGAGGAATGAAACCCTTAAACTGTGTGCCATTTTCACCTGTTCCATTTGACTGGCTCTCTTTGTGTGAAACGAACTGTGTCGACAACTGATGGCCTTTCCAAAGGTCACAGAGGGCACCAGGGGATTTCAGTGCATAGAGATATTTTACTTTTTTTTCCAGCAAGATTGTTTTATTTATTTTAAGTGCCAAAATGATTGAAATTTTGAAAATTAAGAAATAGCTATCTAAAACCTCTCTAAATGTGTTTCTAGTTTGGGTCAATTATAAATAAGTGCTTTATTTAACAGGTTACTTATCGGTTTTAATATTTTGCTTCATATCTTATGGGTTTTTTATCACATAACTAATTAATTAATTAATTTTCTAAAAAATTTATTTTAATTTTTTATATGGAAATGTACATAAAAAGTCAGCACATACGATAACACCAACTTCTTGCCTTCACTGTTGCACATGCAGTAACTAGTTGTGACCCCAAAACAGTGTTGTATGACTGAAATATGTCCTTGTAGTCAGTCACCCCCCAAAGAGCCATACTGACCCGGGACACACAGAGGGCACTTCTCTTAAAGCTCCCATATTATACACTTTTCGGTTCTATTACACACCATATTATATGGTCTTAGTGGTCCCTAATACGTTTTTCTTTAATTGTTTGCTGAAAAAAACTTTCAGATAATTTATTGTACTATGCTGATGTTCAGCTAATCTCACAATGGCCTATTTTTTAAGAAGAGCTGCAGCTCCCCTCGTAAATATACAATCTTTGAGCTCCCCCCGCCCCCTGTCCGGAAGCGAAGCCAGATACGCCTCGCCCTCTGTCTGTCAGGGCCGTGGACCAATAAGAAATAAGGGTGTGGGCTGCACAGTGGAAGCTTCTGGCTTTCCAGTTTGTGAGGTCAGAAACGAGGAGAATTCTGACTGGAGTATATTGGGGGGGAGGGGTGGGGGTTTCAGAAAGGGGGAAAGTGAGAAAAGGAGAGTGTTATTTTTTTAAATATTTTGGCAGTCTCTAGGCACACCGTGGACCCATGTGTATGTTAGAACACATTTAAAAAGTGCATTTAGCATAATATGTGACCTTTAATGTGAGGTGGAATTTTGGGTGCACAGCTGAAACTTGTTGCGAGAACCAACAATTAAGTTTGCCACCATCTGTGAGAAAAAAAGTGTCAAGCCAAGCAAATCCCATGTACAAATTGGATTATATATATATTGTGTGTGTGTGTGTGTGTGTGTGTGTGTGTGTGTGTGTGTGTGTGTGTGTGTGTGTGTGTGTGTGTGTGTGTGTGTGTGTGTATGTGTGTGTGTGTGTGTGTGTGTGTGTGTGTGTATTATATTAACAGCATATGCCTCCTGGGTTGTTTTCTGCTTACTCTAACACTTTAAAGGCTAATCCCAAACAAAAAAATTGTGTGTGTGTGTGTGTGTGTGTGTGTGTGTGTGTGTGTGTGTGTGTGTGTGTGTGTGTGTGTGTGTGTGTGTGTGTGTGTGTGTGTGTGTGTGTGTGTGTGTGTGTGTGTGTGTGTGTGTGTGTGTGTGTGTGTGTTAATGCCCAGACTGCCTTACTTGAGAAATTGAAAACCTGAGTGAGTGAGTGAGTGAGTGAGTGAGTGAGTGAGTGAGTGTGTGTGTGTGATTTTATAGGACAATATTATAGTTTTTTTAGAACTTTATGAAAAGAAAATTGGACTTTGCAAACTGACTCCGATTTTTTTTTTTTTTTTTTTTTACGGGTAAATCCCATTGAGACCTGTGTTGCCATTCACACACACATTGATACACCGATAGATTTATTTTTAGGAGCAATTTAGGGGTCAGTGTCTTGCTCAGGGACACTTGGGCATGTGGCGGGTAAACGGGGGATCGAACCACCGACCCTGTAGTTGAGAGTCGACTGCCCTACACACTTCACCATTAACAAAACCTCCTTGAGACCTTTTAAAAGCCTGAAGGTATAAATCATTTC
>CM049397.1:33502197-33509697 GCA_026929865.2 Hyperoplus lanceolatus
TATAGCCTATAATCTAACCCTGTCTAATGGCTGTTGAAAGACGCATGACACACACAAAAACACACACACACAAACAAAGACATAGACACACACACACACACACAAACACACACACACAAAGACACACATGATGCATTTGAATCTGATTGTGCCCTGAGTCTGCTCTGTTTGAGTGATCTTTGCCCTTTAGTTAAAACAGGGAAACGTGCCTCGTCGCGTTTTTTATTACAGGGGTCCGTCTGAGGTAGGTAGCTCATGGCTAAAAGCTTCCACTGTCTTTGTTTTCCCTGTGAAAGGAACTCAAGTTGACACAATTTAACATAATATGAGGCCTCTGGGTGTTTTTAAAGGCCCCGTTGCCTAGTAGTTGTGGCTTAAAGACATGTTTAAGAATGATTTTAAGGTGAAATACATGAGAGAATAGTGCTAGGGATGAAGCTTAGTTGATGTTAGTGCTTTAGAAGTTGAGATTTTTGGTTCAGAGTATTGAAAACAAAAAAGCTAATAATGTTGAGATAATGTCCGTTAAAGATGGTTGGTATAGGAGAAATATACAGACGCAAACAGACAAGGTTTAGTCAAATAAACACCTGAATGTACATGTTGGACCTTTGGATTTATACTAGTACGAAAGAAGACATGTTATGGAAGAGAGAGAGAGAGAGAGAGAGAGTATGAAAGAAGACATGTTATGGAAGATAAGTAGACAAAAATCGAACTGAAAAAAAAATGTTTGCCTGCCACCTTGAAGTGAAGTAAAAATCTTCATTCTTGCTCCAAAGAAAATATGAGGTAAAGAGTAACTGCTGACAATGTATTTGACCCCGGTTGCCTGATTTATTGCGTGTGCGTGTGCGTGTGTGTGTGTGTGTGTGTGTGTGTGTGTGTGTGTGTGCGTGCGTGAAAAACTTAACAATGTGTGATTTAGGTCGTTAAACATTTATTTTAACTCTCCCCTCTCTCTGTCCAAACGAATTGGCCTCTTTTGTCTTTGCTCATTATATTGGGCTGTAAAAGAAGTGTGAAAAAAAGGCGCATTTTTTAAATTCCTGAGAGTGTAACCATAGCAGCAAACTGAGACGGTTGTTTGCAGGTCGTTCGGTTGTGTCAACATTTTGTTTGTCCCTTTTTACTACGACAGTGTTAACGGTGGGACATGGCCGGCAAGCACTGCATGGTCAATGTTGAGGATATTTGTCTATTTTGTAAGGGATAAAGTAAGCGAACGGGTCACTTGCAGAAATAAAGACGACAAGCTGAACAGGAGCCCGACGGAGCGGAGGGTCTGTTCAGCTTGAAGGTCTTATTTCAGCAAGTGCCTTCGCTATACTATCCCCTATTACATGGCTACTACAAAAAATAAAGCAATACATTTTAGCAACACGTTGTTTTTATGGTTTTAACAGCCAAAAACAGTCCGCTACACGGTCGGAACTCACTCAGTAGCAACGGTAACTATGTCAAGCTGCGGCCAACCTAGAAGAGTTTAACAAAAAACAACTCGTTTCCCTAGCAACCCTGAGACCTTGTCTAACAACTGGAATAGTCATTGCAAACCCACTAGGTTCTTATGTAACTAAAACGTAGTTTAATACGCAGTAAATAGGAACGACCAAGGATACGACTAGTAACGGGGAATAGTCTGCTCGCCCCGCTAGACTGTCTGCTTCAGCTGACCGGAGGCTCCGGCTCAGCTGTTAGCTAGAGCTACTGTTTTGCTAACACAACTCAAGACTCGCACACTCTACAAATAATAATTGTAAGCGGCCAATATGTTTAACAAGAGCTCCATCTAGCTAACAAGCATCATCCCCCAACATAAATAACACAATTCACGAAGAAAATGACTGCGGAACAGTTAGCCACATTGGGGCTGCAGCCTGAAGTTACTGTCTAACTGTCAATATGCGGCCAAAGTAGCCTACTCACGTCGTGTTGACTGGAGTCCTGTCGGACATTAACCATGACTCCTGTGTTCCCTGCTCTCCTGATACATGCAAAGTCATGTTGAAAAAGTATTCCATTGTTTTCTGAACGAGTAGTAGCCCTGTTTGTGGACGTCTATCCATCAAAACTGTGATAGGTCCTACAACGGCCCTTGACAGCGGTCTGCTAGCTGGAAATAACAGACCTGTAGAATGCTGTGATTTACATAGGATTCTCAAAGTGCCATGTAATAAGCTTCGATAACATGTCTTCTTTTCTTTTTTTTTCTTTTTTTAACCTTTATTTAAACAGGTAAATCCCATTGAGACCGAAGACTCTTTTGCAAGGGAGACCTGTTTTCCTTTCCCACGTTACCATTCACACACACATTCGTACACCGATAGCAGCAGGCTAACTATCGACATTCACACGAGGCAAAGTGGGTGAAGTGTCTCGCCCAAGGACACAACAACTATGACACAGGTGGCAGGGCGGGGATCGAACCTCCAACCCTTTGATCATCGGCCGACCTGCTCTACCAACTGAGCCACAGTCTTTCATACTATCAATCAATCAATCAAACTTTATTTATAGATCACTTTTCACACAAGTAAATGTAACACAAAGTGCTTAAAACACCCCCCCCCCCCCCGACACACCCCAATATATTCATACACACAAACACAATCCCCCCTCCCACCCATCCACACACACACACACACACACACACACACACACACACACACACACACACACACACACACACACACGCTCCCACCCATCCAAACCCAAAGCAATATCATTGTGACAACCTTCATTAAAAGCAGGAATATGAGACAGCGCTGAGGAAACGGCACCATCAGTCAGATAACTACTGGTTTAAATCAAAGGCCCAAAATGTTACATACAGTACATCGAAATGCCAATTGCCACACGATTAAGTGGGCTAAGTGGGCAGTTGGTAGGGCCCCCCCCCCCCCCTTTGGGCTCGGCCAGCAGCGGACCCGGGTTCGATTCCAGCCCGCGGTCATTCTCTGCATGTCACTCCCCTCTCTGCCCCATTTCAACTCTGTCTCTACACTATCAATAAAGCATAAAAATGCCCAAAAAATATCTTTAAAAGACAAAATAAAATAAACAACTAACATGGCGTACTCTACATGTGGCGGGTAGGAGGGGAATTGAACCCCCGACCCTGCACTCCAGAGGCGAACTCCCTACCCACTTCGCCACATACACCCGACCGACTATATCAGTGTGTGTGTGTGTGTGTGTGTGTGTGTGTGTGTGTGTGTGTGTGTGTGTGTGTGTGTGTATCAGTGTGTGTGTGTGTGTGTGTGTGTGTGTGTGTGTGTGTGTGTGTGTGTGTGTGTGTGTGTGTTAACCCCCTCTCAGCCCACCGGAGACAGAGCTGTCGCCGAGCAGAACAGCTGACTCAGCCTGGTGTCGCCGAGGCAACAGAGCAGCAGGAATGGAACATGAAATTCAACGTTCCGCTGTTACATAAAAGCTTTCCCCGCGCGCTCCGATTAAAACCAAACCATTTGATGTTGTGTGTGTGTGAGTGTGTGTGTGTGTGTGTGTGTGTGTGAGTGTGTGTGTGTGTGTGTGTGTGTGTGTGTGTGTGTGTGTGTGTGTGTGTGTATCTCTCTCTAGCTCATCAAAAATACATCCTACATTCTAGCATTCGAGACTTAGTATGCATATTTAACCACAACACACACCTGTTAGACAGACGTTACTTTTTATTAAGAGGTGTAAGTCAGTGATTCTGGAGAACACTTGTTGTCAAAATCACTTTTTGTACAAAATCAGTGAATATCTCCTCATGATCCACTACCTGTCTGTACTGTGAGTGTGCTGAAAAGAAAGATAGATAGATGGATAGATGAATGGATGGATAGAGAGATAGATAGATAGATAGATAGATAGATAGATGGATGGATAGATAGATAGATAGATAGATAGATAGATAGATAGATAGATGGATGGATGGATGGATGGATGGATGGATGGATGGATGGATGGATGGATGGATGGATGGATGGATGGATGGATGGACGGACGGACGGACGGACGGACAGACAGACAGACAGACAGACAGAAGACAGACAGACAGACAGACAGACAGATAGATAGATAGATAGATAGATAGATAGATAGATAGATAGATAGATAGATAGATAGATAGATAGATAGATAGATAGATAGATAGATACACATGTTCTTTACTACAGAATCCCATTCAGGACAAATTGCTATCTCTACTTGTGGCGAGGCTCTAAGACTAGCAAAGTTATTGGTTCCCCTTTGAAATACATTGTAGCGCCACACACACACACACACACACACACACACACACACACACACACACACACACACACACACAGAAACAGTAGAGCCTAGTTTCCCCTATTGAGGCTTTAAACTTTTATGCATTGTCTGAAATCATTCTCTGTTTTATCCCCTCTGCACCATTACTCTCCAACAGTTTTATTTGAGCATCGAAACTCTAGCTGTAAAAATGTGGCCGTGATGTACTACTGCCCTCAACGATACAGCAATGCAAAATCCTGGTGGGTTAGAATATGTTACTGCTAACTTTAGGGTGAAAGAATTGATCGTTCTTAAAGACCTACTTCACCGGTGGGAATATGAAGGTGTATTGAACTCTGAGATCCTATGTAGAATACATGAGCAAATATTTTAGAAATCGGTTCATCCTAGCCTGAGAAAAGGCAGAAAGATTGTTTTATGTTCTCACTGTCTAACCCTACGCTGTCCCATGCGTGACATCACACATGGTAAAATGTAGGGTCAGGATTAACAGGACAGCTGGGCCAAGGGAAGACTGAGGGAAGACTGAGGGAAGAAAAACCTCATTCATTATATTATATTATTACATGGCACTTTGAGAATCCTATGTAAATCACAGCATTCTACAGGTCTGTTATTTCCAGCTAGCAGAACGCTGTCAAGGGCCGTTGCTAAGGACCTACGTCACAGTTTTGATGGATAGACGTCCACAAACAGGGCTACTACTCGTTCAGAAAACAATGGAATACTTTTTCAACATGACTTTGCATGTATCAGGAGAGCAGGGAACACAGGAGTCATGGTTAATGTCCGACAGGACTCCAGTCAACACGACGTGAGTAGGCTGCTTTGGCCGCATATGACAGTTAGACAGTAACTTCAGGCTGCAGCCCGCAATGTAGGCTAACTGTTCCGCAGTCATTTTCTTCGTGAATTGTGTTATTTATGTTGGGGGATGATGCTTGTTAGCTAGATGGAGCTCTTGTTAAACATATTGGCCGATTACAATTATTATTTGTAGAGTGTGCGAGTCTTGAGTTGTGTTAGCAAAACAGTAGCTCTAGCTAACAGCTGAGCCGGAGCCTCCGGTCAGCTGAAGCAGACAGTCTAGCGGGGCGAGCAGACTATTCCCCCGTTGCTAGGTCGTATCCTTGGTCGCTCCTATTTACTGGTGTATTAAACTACGTTTTCATTACATAAGAACCTAGTGGGTTTGCAATGACTATTCCAATTGTTAGACAAGGTCTCAGGGTTGCTAGGGAAACGAGTTGTTTTTTGTTAAACTCTTCTAGGTTGGCCGCAGCTTGACATAGTTACCGTTGCTACTGAGTGAGTTCCGACCGTGTAGCGGACTGTTTTTGGCTGTTAAAACCATAAAAACAACATGTTGCTAAAATGTATTGCTTTATTTTTTGTAGTAGCCATGTAATAAGCGGGATAAAGTATAGCGAACGGGTCACTTGCTAGAAATAAAGACCGACAAGCTGAACAAGAGCTCCTGTTCAGCTTGTCGGTCTTTATTTCTATCCCTTACATAGTGATTTTATAATGATAGAACGCCGGTTCCGTATGGGTGAAGTATTCCTTTAAGGAATAGTGAATGAGTGTCCAAAGATTTTTACAGACAGATTTTTTTCATTTTATAAATCAAAAAATACTTTTTACAGTGTCTTAAAAATGTAATGTTATATAATTGTTATTTATATATGTTATATAAATATGTTATATTCTAAATGAGACAATTAACAACATATGACCAAATCCTTCTGTGATAACCTTCAGAATAGTGCTGAGAATGATTATGGAAAGTTTAGTTGATGTAAGTGCTTTAGAAGTTGAGATTTTTGGTTCAGAGCATTAAAAAAAAAACTAATGTTGAGATAATGTCCGTTAAAGATGATTGTATATGAGAAATATACAGACGCAAACAGACAAGGTTTAGTCAAATAAACTCCTGAATGTACATGTTGGACCTTTGGATTTATACTAGTATGAAAGAAGACATGTTATGGAAGCAAAACACACACACACACACCCCCCCCCCCCCCCCCCCCCCCCCCCCCACACACACACACACACACACACACACACACACACACACACACACACAAATCTAAATGTAATTTTTGAAAGCACTGAAAACAAGTCTCGCCAATGTCTCTTGAATAAATAAAAAAGCTTTTTAGTTTCAAAATCTCAACTCTGTTTTGAGTGTGCAGGGAGGCATGGTTGGGAAATGTAAATCAAGCTACGGCTTTGTGTGTGTGTGTGTGTGTGTGTGTGTGTGTGTGTGTGTGTGTGTGTGTGTGTGTGTGTGTGTGTGTGTGTGTGTGTGTGTGTGTGTGTGTGTGTGTGTGTGTTTGTGTGTGTGTGTGTGTGTGTGTGTGTGTGTGTGTAACTCAATACTCTCAAACCACCGGAGATGTTACAAACAAAAAGTCATTGGGAGGTCAGGAGAGATGAAAACAAATTTAACTCTGCCAATCAAGAATAAACTAAAATCTCATCTCACAGCTGAAAACAAGAGCCTACAAGGGAAAGGCTTTTGAACCAAAGGGAGTGCAAGAATCAACACACACTGAGAGTTCCTCGGAGCCCCTTTAATAATTAAATCTATGATGATTTCAAACGTATGTTTTCTTTTGGTTGACAAGATCAGACTTAAAGCTGCAGTGTGTAGAATTTTGGGATTTATTTCCTAGCAGATTTGGCAGAAATTAATTATAATATCCATAAGTACGTTTAGTGCATAATAGCTGTTTTTTTTTCCTCTTAGAAAGGGTCTCATATTTCTCCATATTTTGTGAGTGACTGAGTGAGTGAGTGAGTGAGTGAGTGACTGCCTGCCTGCCTGCCTGCCTGTCTGCCTGTCTGCCTGCCTGCCTGCCTGTCTGCCTGACTACGTGCCTGATACGATGCATTCAGGTACACAGAGGAAATATAGTAATCTCCAATGTTTTCTGCTGCTCTGTGTCCCAACACGTTTCCTCCAGTCAAAAACATCCATCTCTACAAGCTGTCATCAACTGCTTTATGCTCCCGTGCCAACCCAGACCATTAATTTGCTTTTAATAGTAGAAGGTTAACAGTGCATGAGAATAATCATACTACACTCATAAAACTGTCTCTAGGCAACAATTAAAGGGCTTTACTTTAAATCTCAGAGAATTTCACACCAAGTTTTCTTTACTGAAAACAAATCGAAAAGCCTACTTTTATATATATATATATATATATATATATATATATATATATATA
>CM049397.1:33514697-33517197 GCA_026929865.2 Hyperoplus lanceolatus
AATAATTTATGATTCTCTGATAAAAGAGTGATTCTGGAGAACGCTTTTTGTCAAAATCACTCTCAGTCAAAATCAGTGAATATCTCCTCATGATCCACTACCTACCTGTCCGTACTGTGTGCGCGCTGATAAAAATCCAGTGTTAATACGCAGCCTAGGCTCTGTAAATGGGCATGCTGCTAGCTATGATCGGCCCCTTTGTTTACACAAACCAGTTTACAGAGCCTAGGCTGTGGATTAACACCAGTTTTCATTTTCAAAGCGTGCCACACACAGTACAGACGGGTAGCGGATCATGAGGAGATATTCACTGATTTTGACAAAAAGTGATTTTGACAACAAGCGTTCTCCAGAATCACTGACTCAAACTGACTTTAATAGGTTTCATCATAATGTCTACTTGTACCTTATAAAACCATCTTATATTATTAAGTATTCTCTCTTTATCCATCCCCTAAGTGGCCAACATGTTTTGCACTGATGGTCTCGTTTGCTGTTTGCATGTAATTCATGATCATCAGAGGAAAAATTAGACTGTTGTTTCAGAAATATCAATAAGTTCCTCGTAGAGACTTTAAATGTGCATGTAGACATAGATATATACGCACTGCTGCTGCAACCAAATTAAAACATAATCAAGCAACACACTGCTTTGGCCCAATTATATACAGTATGTATAAGTGCAGCGTGTGCACAACATATAAGGGCCATAACTCTGTATAGCTTGAAGGCCATGTATTTTAATCACAGTATCTCACACACACACACACACACACACACACACACACGCGCGCACGCACACACACACACACACACACACACACACACACACAGAAATAAGCCTTTACACTAATGGATGTTATTACTCAGACTTGACTTCCTGGATCAAATTTCATCTTGTCAACTAAACCTGTAGCAACACATCCGCACAAACAGAGACACGCAATCTTCTATAAAGGTGAGACAGCAAGCAAAAACAGCAGGTTAAGGAAAAGTGTGTGTGTGTGTGTGTGTGTGTGTGTGTGTGTGTGTGTGTGTGTGTGTGTGTGTGTGTGTGTGTGTGTGTGTGTGTGTGTGTGTGTGTGTGTGTGTGTGTGTGAGTGTGTGAGTGTGAGTGTGAGTGTGATTTTTGTCTATTTTGCTTCCATAACATGTCTTCTTTCATACTAGTATAAATCAAAAGGTCCAACATGTACATTCAGGAGTTTATTTGACTAAACCTTGTCTGTTTGCGTCTGTATATTTCTCCTATACAACCATCTTTAACGGACATTATCTCAGCATAGGTTTTTACTCAATACTCTGACCTGAAAATCTCAACTTCTAAAGCACTTACATCAACTGAACTTTCCATGATCATTCTCAGCACTATTCTGAAGGCTATTACAGAAGGATTTGATCATATGTTGTATTCGCTAGGATTGTTAACTTGCAATTTCTACATCTCGATTGTAATTTTTTAATTTGTTTCCATATTTTAACAACATTAAAGGAGCTCTGAGAGACTTTCAGTTTGTGTTAATTCTAGCACCCCCCTTTGGACAAAAGCAGTAGTGTTTTTACCACGCCAGCTGTTGTTCCTGGGTGAGCGTATACCCATGAGAAAGACATTAAGAAAAACTATATAAAAATAGCATTCTTTGCACTGATGGTCTCATTTGCTGTTACATGTAATTCATGATCATCAGAGGGAAAAATAGACTGTTTCAGAAATATTTAAAAGTTCCTCGTAGCACCTTTAAAGAGAGAGAGAGAGAGAGAGAGAGAGAGAGAGAGAGAAAAGAGAGAGAGAGAGAGAGGTAGAAACTCCAGGGATTGTTTAGGCCTATAGTCATTTTGATTTTACTAAAGATCAGGTCATCCCCCCTCTCTCTCTGTCTCCCCATTTCAACTCTGTACTAATATACTAACTAATATGTATCTAATAAAGCTTGAAAATGCCAAAAAAACAAAACACAAAAACAGGACAAGACACTTTTAAAGCTACCTAGCTACTTTAAAGTATAAATCCTATAATCCCAATGTCCCTTTAAAGGTGCAGTGTGTAATATGACATCATCAAGAAAGATCTAGAATGCAACGCTCCCTGGGTAACCCCACCCCTTTCGAATAATAACAGAAGCTACAGTGGCCTTCAAGGACAAGAACAATTCTAGATTTTAAACAATGCACCTGATGACATTCCAACTATGACACTTTCAAGATGGCGGGACTAGGCCTTGGTCCAAAATATGCAGAAATATGGACATATATGAGACCCTTTCTAAGGGAAAAAATAATAATTCAAAAAAAATTTGTTAGCTATTATGCACTAAATTAAATGTACTTATGGATATAATAATTGCTTTCTACAAAATCTGCTAGGAAATAAAACCCAAAATTCTACACACTGCAGCTTTAACTTACAGCAACTCACTGGATAAGTCTTGGAGGGGTCTTGAAACTTTAATATTTCTATGCAATCTTAACCGACTCTCTGTGATAGGAAAATAAAACAAGA
>CM049397.1:33522197-33532197 GCA_026929865.2 Hyperoplus lanceolatus
AGCGTGTGTATTCGAGGGGCTTGGACCAATGCCAAAAATCTCAACTTCTGAAGCACGTACATCAACTAAACTTTCCATAATCATTCTCAGCACTTTTCTGAAGGTTATTACAGAAGGATTTGATCATATGTTGTTAATTGTCTGGTTGTATTCATTTTGATCTTAACAAAATGCCGAACATGCATTTTTCCCAAGACCTGGTACACAGTATGTTGTAAAAAAACTGTATCCAAAATCTGCTCAGTAAAAACGTTGGACATTAATCGGTTGTAAAACTGAAATAAAGATTTCAAATCTGTCTCCATCCAACATCTAGATTTTTTGGCTTTTAAAGAGATGCAAATGTACACATATTTAGTTTTATACATATTTAAATAAAATACAAAAAATAGTAATACGAATAAATAAATAAATTATAATTTATTTTTATATAAATTATTATTATTATTATTATTATTATTATTATTATTATTATTATTATTATTATTATTATTATTATTATAAAATTATTATTTAATACAACAATGTTAAATTAAATAAAAACTGATTTAAAAAATAAATAAAAATTCATAAAATTATAAAAAAAATATGCTTGATTATTTTTTTCTGTCAATTGGACACGTTAAAATAAAATTCAAAAAATAACTTATTAATATTATCTGCATATTCATCCAAACATTTCTGGAAAAAAAAATATATATATTTTTAATGTCAGTAATCGACTGGTAAAGTTCCATGACGATATAGATATTGAGAAGTTAGAAAAATGTTACTCTATTCACCTGCTGTGTATCACCTTCTACTAAACATTGCTTCAAGACCCATTTCTATTCAAGCTAATGCTATGTTAATTCCCCTAAACTCTTTCATAAACCTTGGCATACAGTAAGTGCCCATACGTGTGTGTATTAGTGTGAGTGTGAGTGTGAGTGTGAGTGTGAGTGTGAGTGTGAGTGTGAGTGTGAGTGTGAGTGTGAGTGAGCGTGTGTGTGTGTGTAGAGGGGAGTTCTTCACTGTGTGTGTGTGTGTGCATGCGTGCGTGTGTGGCTGTCTGTCTGTCTGTCTGTCTGTCTGTCTGTCTGTCTGTGCGTGTGAGGGTAGTTCTTCACTGTTTGTGTGTGTGTGTGTGTGTGTGTGTGTGTGTGTGTGTGTGTGTGTGTGTGTGTGTGTGTGTGTGTGTGTGTGTGTGTGTGTGTGTCCAATGGTGCTATGCTATTCTTACAGTGGCCCACATTACATTTCAATTCCTATACAAAAATGGCGACTTGCAAGTTTGCAATGCCAGGAATTCCAGGCCTGAAGGGTTGGGTGATATATTTGGACATGGTGCTGCTTGTTGCCACACACACACACACACACACACACACACACACACACACACACACACACACACACACACACAGGTCCATCACTGCGGGCTAAACGCTGTATATCAACACTGGAGTCAGTCCGGGGGTGATTTAAATTAGTGCCGACGCATTTAGAAACAACTCAAATTCCCAGAAACATCACAGGCCTACTGCAGTGTACAGGCTCTGAAAGAAATGAAGAGACCAGTCTGGATTTTTCTTAAATCTTCATCTCTACATAACCTATTTGAAGTGCTCTTAATGCCAAAAAATGTATTGGAATTTGGTAGAAATGTTGTCAGTAGTTTATATTATAAAACCAAAATGTTAATTCTACTCAAACATACGCCTATAAATATTCAAACGAGAGACACTGAACATTTGGAGTGGCCTCTTAATTTTTTCCAGAGCTGTAAAGCTGTCGGGTACAAGCAGGGTTTTTTTTGTGATTTTCAACATTCTGTATCGCTATATTTTTGGAGAAATTTGCTATTTTTCATCCATTGCATTTAACAGGCGCCAATTTCTAATGACTTAAAGGTGCAGTGTGTAGACACACACACACACACACACACACACACACACACACACAGAGACACACACACACACACACACACACACAGACAGAGACAGACACACACACACACAGAGAGACACACACACACACACACACACACACAGACAGACAGAGACAGACACACACACACACACACACAGATAAACCCTAGTACGAGTCATAAAAAATTAAAATAATACTAGTTGCCGTCCTACATAATCCTACTATCTAAGTATAGAATTTGATGATTCATTCTTCCATGTTTAAACTATGATGTCATGGTCCCAACTGACAAACTGACATTGGGATGTTTAGGGCGACATGAGGGTTAAGGTCAAGGGGGGAGGTGGTGAAGGATTGTGTGTGTGTGTGTGTGTGTGTGTGTGTGTGTGTGTGAGAGAGAGAGTGAGTGAGTGAATGAGTGAGTGAGTGAGTGAGTGAGTGTGTGTGTGTGAGAGTGAGAGTGAGTGAGTGAGTGAGTGAGAGTGTGTGAGAGTGAGTGAGTGAGTGAGTGAGTGTGTGTGTGTGTGTGTGAGAGTGAGTGAGTGAGTGAGTGTGTGTGTTCTTGTAATTCAAATGGCGTTAATGGCATGAAAGTGTCTTAAACTATGTATGTTACAAAACCATCAGAATACTATTTTTATGAATGAACAGTACAGTACACAAAATTCTTCTTGATTTGATTTTGAAACAAAATAATCAAAGAATGAACCACACACGCATAATTGGACTAACATATGCCTATAACTCATGGTTTTAAATGCCTCATTTTTAATTATGCCTTTTTATATATTTTTTAATTAGCTGATGAGTTATTATGATAGCATAAATCAAACTAACTATTAAAGTTAGAAATTAAAACTGTGGAAAAAAGTGGTTAGGAAGCGCACACACACACACACACACTCTCTCACTCACACACACACACACGCTCACACACTCTCTCACACACACACACACACACACACCTAAGCCTTGGGGGTTTTATTGAGACCTGCACTTTAATCAGTGGGGATCTTTATTTTTCCACCCGTTCTTATATGGTTGGCCACCACCATTCACTCCAGGTGTTGGGTGTGTGTGTGTGTGTGTGTGTGTGTGTGTGTGTGTGTGTGTGTGTGTGTGTGTGTGAGTGAGTGAGTGAGTGAGTGAGTGTGTGTGTGTGTGTGTGTGTGTGTGTGTGTGTGTGTGTGTGTGTGTGTGTGTGTGTGTGTGAGTGTGTGTGTGTGTGTGTGTGTGTGTGTGAGTGAGTGAGTGAGTGAGTGAGTGAGTGAGTGTGTTAGTAGGGGGAATTGTGTGTGTGTGTGTGTGTGTGTGTGTGTGTAGGGGGGAGTTCTTCACTTTGAACTCCAGAAGGACCTTTTTTCCCCGACATGTGTTGTAACATGCTGGGACGTCCCACCTGTCTCCTTGGTCTTTGCTTTTTCCCACACACACACACACACACACACACACACACACACACACACACACACACACACACACACACACCCTCTACTCCCACCATTTCCCTCCTAAAATCACCTACTGAACCGTTTCTGCTTTTACACTGTAAAACATGTAGAAGTTGGAAAAACTCAAAATGTCATGGCAACTGTCTTCACCAGATCTTTCAGTTTGAGGCTAAAAACTAAAAATCTTCATACTGAGAATTTCAAACAATAACAGTTTTGACAACTACTTCTCTGTCATACAGTTAACGAACAAAAATGAAGTCGGTCAAAAAGTTAAAGGTGAAGTAAGTGGTTTATTTATGTTAATATAAGTGTTGAATCGCTCTTTATTCATACAGTGATCGCTTACATAATGTGCGCGTTTCCTAAAGCCGATCTCTCAGTCAGCTGCTCTGCATGTAATCATCAAATAAACTTATTGGAGTATCCCGAAATTTTTATCCAATCAGAAGAGAGAACGTTACAAACCGACACCCGTCTCACTCATGGTCTCACTGCCGGTGCACGCCAGAGCAACAGATGGGTGAATGTTTATGCGCCTACAATGGCAGAGCAGGTAAAAATCCTTCCTAATGTCTGTTTTGATGGTTTTTATCATGTTTTATCACACTTATGGATCTGAGATGATGCTAGATAACTCTCTGCTTGAAGACCGCAGTGCATTAATGTGTTGACGTGGAGACGAGGGAGGGGACTGCTAACTGAAGTAAGTGACAGGAAGTTAGCTAAAAGAACCATTCCGCTTACAGCACCTTTAATCCAAACATTGAACCGTGTTAAAACTTAATGTTTAGGAATTCTTAGTTTGTAGAACTCCAAACGTAACGTTACAAAACATAAGAATGATCAGTTCTCTCAACATCTCAAAAGAAGTCTTAGAAACCAGTTATATAGGTATAAAATGTTCACACAGACATTTTCAGACAGCTTTTTCATTAGTTTTTATTTTACAGTGTAGGTTACCCCCCCCCCCCCCCCCCACACACACACACAGACACACACGCACACACACACACACACACACACACACACAACACACACACACACACACACACACACACACACACACACACAATTATCCCACCTTCAAAGGCAGAGGGGAAAAGTTACACAGGAACAATTTATAGGCAGGATGTGTTTTTAACAGACCGTGGATACAGGTAGTTGTATGTTACTCACGCTTTTTTACGCTTTACTGTAATTACGCTGATAACATAGCGGCAACACAGCGGTATACACTTGGTCGTTACTTTTGCCCTGGGAACCATGACTACAACGCCTTGACGACCATGTTTAAGACTTTTTAAGAGGGTTTACCAGTTGTTGCCAGACACAGGTGGTGATTTTTTTTTTTTTAAGTGCACAGCAAGAGATTTCAAAGATTTTTTGTTCCTTTTTACATGGGTTTCGAACCAATAAAAAGGAGACAGACATTTCGTACAACTTAAAGTACAACCTGTGCTAGTGTTGAATGCATGTACCTGCCTATTTAGTTTTTTAACTTACTTTAAGTGGAAGATCTTCTGAAAAAGCATTCAGAGCAACACTACATAGCCTACATATATTTAAGGGCTAAATGTACCTTACTAACGTTAATAAATCACTTTTTTTTAATATGTCTAGGTCACTCTATGTGGACAACAAGTAACGGTAATACCATGAAACAAATTATATTCAAGCAAAAAGTTAATATGCAATACGTGAATGAATATAAAAAGTGTATAGCCATGAGAGAAGCATCTACTTTTGTCGGCATATTGATGACACATACGACATTAAGTAAGCAAGTCGGACAGCAAAATATTGCCAGAGTTTCCAAGTTACTGTTCCTAATTGACTTGAGCAGCGTCCTTTGCATTTTCCCACTTGGAAAGTAGTTTTTCCGATTTGTTTTACATCACATGAATGCAGCATTGTCTTCTTGTCAAACTCAACGTTATTTACTGTATAAGTGAAACTCATGTGTGAAGTTCAATTGCTTGAAAGAATGCAGGATTTATCATTCATTCATTCATTCAACCTTTGTTCATACTCAAGAGATCATTTCTGATGACGTTAAACAAAACAACGCAAAGTCAAAACACAACATCAGAAACAATGCAGAGGAACAAGGCGGCTTCAAGTCTGAAGATGCCCCAAGCCAAACACGTCAACTTTCAACTTTAAAAATAAGCTGTATGACCCATACATGGCAATCATTACGGATTAAAGGCCTACTTCACCGGTTTGAATATGAAGGTGTATTGAATACTTCGTACTTTGAAAATATTACTGTGATGTCACAGTAAAAGACATCACAGTAATATTTACAAAGTAAGTTTTTTTTTAACCCTTTATTTCTCTTTCTGTGATGTCACGAGAAAGAGAAATATAGGGTTAAAAAAACACTCTTTCTGCCTTTTCTCAGGCTAGGATGAACCGATTTAATTTTTTTTGCACATTTATACTACATAGGATCTCAGAATTCAATACACCTTCATATTCAAACCGGTGAAGTAGGTCTTTAACATTTTTTTTTAATACACATTTTTATTATAATTTTTTTAATTTATTTTTTATAGCTATTCTTTTTTAAGTAATTATTTAAACCTGCAGTGTGTAGAATGTTGGCTTTTATTTCCTAGCAGATTTTGTAGAAAGTAATTATAATATCCATAAGTACATTTAATTTAGTGCATAATAGCTGAAAAAAAAATTTTATTATTTTTTTTCCCTTAGAAAGGGTCTCATATATGTCCATATTTCTGCATATTTTGGACCAAGGCCTAGTGCCGCCATCTTGAAAGTGTCATAGTTGGAATGTCATCAGGAGCATTGTTTAAATTTTTTAATTGTTCTTGTCCTTGAAGGCCACTGTAGCTTCTGTTATTATTCTAAAGGGTTGGGGTTACCCAGGGAGTGTTGCATTCTAGAACTTTGTAGAACTTTCTTGATGATGTCATATTACACACTGCACCTTTAATTTGTGTTCTTAAGATGGTGCAAGTGTTTGTCTGTGGGTGTTGTTAAAAAAAACGACAATAAACATATTGTGGGGAAAAAAAAGCAGCAAGACCCTGCAACAGAGTTTAAATAATATAAAACAAAAAAGCACATTGCCAATAACCAGTAGAGCCACTGGAAACAGAGCAGAACATCCTATCACATACTTCCCAACCTTCAATCAGTAAAACAGCGGGAGTCTGCAAGTCTTTTGTTAGAAGTCAGGCACTGCAACGCGCTGTATCATGCTCATCACACACACACACACACACACACACACACACGCTATCATCTTATCGCTAATATCATTCACATATCCGCTATGACTGTGAGGCATGAATTATACATGACACACACACATCTTCTCGGTTTCATTTCACACTACATAGTGGACCAACCAAGTCAGTACTGAAATCCCCACTGATAATACACTGTTTAAAACACATTTAACCACCTTTGTGTGTGTGTGTGTGTGTGTGTGTGTGTGTGTGTGTGTGTGTGTGTGTGTTGTGTGTGTGTGTGTGTGTGTGTGTGTGTGTGCTTTTATCATACACACACCTAATAGCCTCACCTGTCACTCACACTAACTTGGTAATGTCCCCTGGTGAAATATGCATGATCAAATAAAACGCGTACAATGAGAGAGAGAGAGAGAGAGAGGGGGGAGACGGAGAGAGAGAGGGAGAGGGAGAGAGAGAGAGAGAGGGAGGGAGAGAGGGAGAGGGAGGGAAAGGGAGAGGGATGGAGAGAGAGAGAAAAAGGACAAGAAAGAAGGTGGGTGGCACCTACCGCATACAGCGAGCCCTCGTAGACACACGCACCTAGAATGACAAGGGAAAGATAGCATTAAAAATCCAGTCATGATATTACCTTTTCTGTGTGTGTGTGTGTGTGTGTGTGTGTGTGTGTGTGTGTGTGTGTGTGTGTGTGTGTGTGTGGTGTGTGTGTGGTGGGGTGTGGGTTGGGGGTTGAGGGGGGGGGGTTGAGTTAGTGAGTGAGTGAGTGATCAATTCTCTTTAACCCATTGATGACGGCTGCTGCGCGATGCCACATTGTATCTCCTGCCTGATGCTGCGTCGTACAGCATTATTACTTCATCTAATTTTCATGGCGTGCGCAACATAGAATGCACCGTCATTGGTTCAAATACACATGAAGTGGGTTTTGTTGATTTTTTAAGACCATGTGACCACCCAAAAAAATAGTGGTTTGCCGAAAATCGCCAATCAAAAAATTAATAAATAAATAATAATAAAAAAAATATGCCAGCTGTGTCGGTGATAGTGTATTACAGAACAGTTAGTGGCGTTCGGAGCGCAGAATCAAGGTCTACAATAAGCTACTGACGAAAATCACACAACACACTGCATCTATTTATTAACAATATTTATGAATGTAGGCTATATTTTGCTAGCCTGGTGCTACCAGACCATCGTACTTCATTTCATTTGTACAGAAGGTCTGGCAGTGCTTTAATTGGCAAACGTTAACTCATGGAGGCGGGTGTCTGTTAAAGTTTAAAACTATTGGATCTGCCCAGTGCCACTCTGGATTAGCCAACCAATCGCATAACGTTTGGTCGTCACGTGTGTCATGAGCCGGCTTCTGGCAACTGAAAACCGACGTCATCGTTCTCAGCCACTCGCTCTGTTCGTGATTGGACGGTGTCGAATCTCCAGCAAAACTGGGAAATGGGCTGTATACCCAGACTGACTACTGAAGGGAAAATAAAATTTGGCCGGAAGTAGGCGGGCGGGCGGAGCCAGGCTAATATTTTGCTGCTCCAACTCAAATTCAGCCGAGCCAGGCGATAGTTAAGTTTCAGTTTCGTTTTCATCTCCGTGGTATACAGCCGTTTGGACCAGCTGATCGGCTCCCGACAGCAGGAGTCAGTCTGCGTTCCAGTTGTACTGGGAAGTCGGATTTATGGTGCCAGTGAACTAAATAATAAAATAAAGCTATCTTCTCCGTCCTATATCTGTCTATCTTTATCCCTCCACTGCACACTCAGTCACTACTATCCATGCTAAAAGGAAGCAGGATTATAACCTCGCTTAGCACATTATTTTTAAATATTTGATATTATTTATTCTTTTTTTTCTCCCCCATCTAATTTTGACGATTTTTAGAAAAATGTGTTGGTTTGTAAGCGCTAAGGGAGCAGGTTTAAATAAAACCTGTGAACCTTAACTTTTAAATGTATTTTATTTCATGTTTCTATGTGCTACACAGGCTTAGATATTAAGGTTTTGGTAGACTTTACAATTCATACTATTTTTTCAGAAAACCCTCAGGCATTAAGGACATGCACCCTAGATTGCCATAGTCATCAATGGGTTAAGACACACACACACACACAAACGCACGCACGCACACACACGCAAACACACACACACACACGCAAACACACACGCACACACACACACACAGACACAGACACACACACACACGCACACACACACAGACACACACACACACACACGCACACAGACAGACACACACACACGCACACACACACACTAGGGCTTATAGTGTCCAGAGTGTGTTGTCAAAGCTCTCAGAAGGGTTTCGGGAGAAAAAAAATAAATTGCAGAAAAGGTCAAGTGAATAAAACGATTTAGAATTCCATTGGGAGAATATTCCCCGGAACTAATGTTATAAAATATTCAATACCACGGACTTCAAGCAAAAGTGTGAAATCAACACAGACTTTAAAAAGGTCTCATGTTACAGGAATTGATATTAGACTAATTCATTAATGGGGCACACGTAAAAAGGGCATTTAAAAAAGGCTGTATCCTGTAATCTGTTCTGTAAAAGCTCTGGTCTCTAATAGGTTTCTAAAAATGAAATAAAGATTGTTTTGACTGTTTTTTTTAAAGGGGCAGTGTGTAATATGACTTCATCAAGAAAGTTCTAGAATGCAACGCTCCCTGGGTAACCCCACCCCTTTAGAATAATAACAGAAGCTACAGTGGCCTTCAAGGACAAGAACAATTCTAAATTCTAAATTCTAAACAGTGCACCTGATGACATTCCAAAAACATGGATGCCTCCATGAGACTTACCCTCTCAATGTACAACATGTAATATTAATATTTGTAATTCAGATTATTGGCAGAGGTGATTTTACACCAATGAGGACATATTTATGAATGAGGATATTGATTTTAGCTGATAAATTACTTCAAATGTTACACAGTGTCCCTTTAAAGAGATGTAAATTTACTCATAAATAGTTAGAAGTTGTCAATTTGCGTATTTTTTCAAATATTTCTGAAAATATTATAAAACAAAAAAAATATTGTTTTAATGTCAGTAACCAACTGGCAAAGTTTCATAATGATATTGATAAGTTAAATATGTGTTACCATATATTCACCTGCAGTGCCTATAGCTTCTATATAATATTCAGTGCATGTTGAATGAACTGTTTCAATGTATTTCTTGAAGAAAAAAATAAAGAAAAAATTCAAGCACCTTTAGACTAAAATATGCAGGGTGCTTATGGTAATCTGTGAGAAGGATAATGTTATGAAAACACAGCCAGACACACACACACACACACACACACACACACACACACACACACACACACACACACACACACAGCCACACAGACACAGACTTGTACACACGTACACACTAGTACACACACA
>CM049397.1:33534697-33539697 GCA_026929865.2 Hyperoplus lanceolatus
GTGAATGAGTACGCGTTTCCTCCCAGTCACTCGCCGCAGTTGAGTGGGCGGGGCCTAATGTGTATGAGATGCGCATACGCGTTTCCACTGTTAATGGGTATGTGGATAAGTGGTCTCAAACCACCTCCGAATGTGGATAATTTCAATGCGCATTCAATGCGCATTGAGCGTGTTTCCACCTGTAGTTAGCGCGATCGGATCCTAAAAACCACATATTAATGCCAGGTGGAAACAGGGTCTAAGTGTCCCAGGGCAAAGAGACACTGAACCCTAAATGTCTCCCAGTAGTTAGCTTGCACCTTACGTGGTAGCTGCTGCTATTGGTTGTATTTTTTGCAGTTTATTAGACAGATTGGGAGAGACAGAGATGAAATGTTGTCAGAGAGGGGAATGACATGCAGAGAACGACCCGGGCTGGACTATAACCCGGGTCTGCTGTGAAGAGGACTGAGACTCAATGGGGGGAGAGTGGGAACATGAGTGCCCCATATTTGAGAGAGAGTGTTTGAGTGATTTTGGCTTTGATTGTACATCATCAAGGGGAGATATAACCGTTTATGATTCCTGTGAAAGTTCAGCAGAAGTCGGCAAAGTAGTATCTCTCCCTACGTAAAAAGTTTTGAGTTTTATTGGAGCAACTAGTGCCAAACAGATTGGAGACATGCCCAGACGAAGAGAGCAAGAGAGTATGAAAAAAGTCTATTGCTGCTACTGCATGTGACAGCATAGAGAAAGTTTCACGCGCAAGATTGTACAAATAAAGTCAAATGTGTGCTTTCCTTTAACGTATGTTTGTTTATTTGTTTTTGTTTGTTGCTAGGCATCCCCATTCGATTCTGTATCGCGAACTGTAAAAATGAAAGTTAGGGAAACTCACATTTTCAATATTGCTGATATAGTCAAACATACTCCCAACATGATTCATATAAAAAGTTGAACTCATAATTTCATAGATAGATAGATAGATAGATAGATAGATAGATAGATAGATAGATAGATAGATAGATAGATAGATAGATAGATAGATAGATAGATAGATAGATAGATAGATAGACAGACAGACAGACAGACAGACAGACAGACAGACAGACATGAGATGTGAAGGCAAAGATAGAAGGCAAAGATAGATAGATAGATAGATAGATAGATAGATAGATAGATAGATAGATAGATAGATAGATAGATAGATAGATAGATAGATAGATAGATAGATAGATAGATAGATAGATAGATAGATAGATAGATAGATAGATAGACAGACAGACAGACAGACAGACAGACAGACATGAGATGTGAAGGCAAACCATTTGAGTCAGTCATTCTCACTTAGAGCTTCCTTAGATTATGCTTCTGCCTGTCTCGTATCTTGTGCATTATAACTCTGGGGGGAATACAGTGAGTGGGCGCTGTCTGTGTGTGTGTGTGTGTGTGTGTGTGTGTGTGTCCAGACCCTTTTAGATCCAAAGCAGCTTTATGAATATTTAAAATGCACTGAGTCAGGATTTCTCCGGTGATGTAGTCGTGGATAGAACGTGTGGCTCCGGTCATTGCAGTGGTCGCGGGTCCAAATCCGACCCGTGGACCTTTTATTTACTGCAGGTCATCCCCCCCCCCTCTCTCTCTGTCTCCCCATTTCAACTCTGTACTGTCTAATAAAGCTTGAAAATGCCAAAATAAAAACATTGAAAAACAAAATGCAGAGAGGAGGCCTACTAGATCAAATTAGAGGTTGAGATATTTAAGTAAAGGCACAAACGCAAACAACTACCGTATTTTCTATTCAGATTCCTTTAAAGGTGTAGTCTGTGATTCTAGAGAACGCTTGTTGTCAAAATCACTTTTTGTTATAATCAGGCAATATCTCGTCATGATCCGCTACCTGTCTGTACTGTGTGTGTGCTGAAACTAAATCCAGTGTTGATACACAGCCTAGGCTCTGTAAACGCATACATGTTGCTAGCTACAATGGGCCTCCTTTGTTTACCAAGCCTAGAGGCTGTGTGTACCGTATAGTCACTTTTACATGCCTAAAGGGGCTTCATAAGATATTTTGGAGTGACCTAAGGTATTTTCTGTTTCATAAAGTATCATTATCTTGCTCTCAATCATAAGTTTGTCTGTACTGTGTGTGCTGAAACAAAATCCAGTCAAAATCTCAATCATTATTCGTGTGTCTGCATTATGTGACCAAGGTATTGTTCAGTACAGAACGCATTAGTTTTAGGGTGAGATTCAACTTTTTTACTTCAACTTTAAAGTTAGAAATCTAACTTGTGCAGACAAGTGCAGTTGCATATTTGTAGGAAGTCTGCAATATGCATGGAAGCTAACAAATGTTCTTAGATCTTCTCGACTTCAAATCACCTAACCAATGCCTCTGAGTATGGTCAGTTTCATGGATATATAATCGGGCTTAATGTCTGTCTGTCTGTCTGTCTGTCTGTCTGTCTGTCTGTCTGTCTTTAATAGCCTATGAATCATGTTTAGGCGCAGCTTTAATGACATTTTCAAATATCTTCTGAGAAAAACCTGGTTTCATTTGTCCTTTGTGCAGCAATTACAGCAGCAGCAGTTGGCAATGAAATTATTGAGTGTCAGTCTCCCTTCAACAATGCAAGGGAGACACACACACACACACACACACACACACACACACACACACACACACACACACACACACACACACACACACACACACACACACACACACACACACACACACACACACACACACACACACACACACACACACACACACACACACACAGGCTATAAAAGAAGAACAATATCAGAGAGAACCACACAAAAGGGAGTGAAAAAACATAATTTCGCTCAATTATCAGATCTCATAATCTTGTTAGCGCTATCGAACATTAATCTGTCTGGTCTGGAGGCACTGCTTTATCTTTACAGTAAGATAAGAACATGTAATAAGGCTTATTATGATTTATTTTTTTTTTTTTTTTATAAGATTTTTTTTTTGGGCATTTTTATGCTTTATTGATAGTGTAGAGACAGAGTTGAAATGGGGCAGAGAGGGGAGTGACATGCAGAGAACGACCGCGGGCTGGAATCGAACCCGGATCCGCTGCTGGCCGAGGCCCATGGGGGGTACGGGACGCCCTACCAACTGAGCTAAGGGCGCCCCTAGGCTTATTATGATTGTGGATAACATGTCATTAGTTGAGATAAAAATCACATTAAGTCCGTCATGCATCTTCAAACATGTTAAACACTGGATCATATAGGTTGAAAAGTTAAAAGTGTTAAGGTTAGATATGTTGGGTACTTTTCTTAGATAGATAGATAGATAGATAGATAGATAGATAGACAGACAGACAGACAGACAGACAGACACAGACAGACAGACAGACAGATAGATAGATAGATAGATAGATAGATAGATAGATAGATAGATAGATAGATAGATAGATAGATAGATTTGCTTATATTGGTCAGTTTCATGTACATATGTAGTCGCTTTAACATGCATAAAGGGGCTTCGTAAGGTATTGTGGAGTGACCTATGTATTTTCTGTTTCATGAAGTATCACTAACTTGCTCAAAGGTCTCTCAATCATTATTAGTGTCCCTACATTGGTGTGCGGTATAACAGAAATGTTTGAACACACACACACACACACACACACACACACACACACACACACACACACACACACACACATTTTAAAACACACACACACACACACCAACACACTAACATATCCTCACACCTACAAAATCGCCTGAGTTTGCTGAGTAGCCTACGGTTACTTCATTGCTTTCTCACCATCATAAAACAGTGAAATATTCTTGTCTATTGTCTGACGAAATCATGACAGGTGTAGAATTTGAAATCACACACACACACACACACACACTCTGAGACTCAGAGTGTGTCTGAGTCTCTCTCTCTCTCTCTCTTTCTCTCTCTCTCTATCTCTCTCTCTCCTATTGAAAACAGTAACCTGCTCCATATTGTTGGCTGACTTTGTATAACTTTGTGAACACATAACTTGGTTGCTATGTTACTAGGATCAGTAGAAATTGCCCCAAATAGTAAAAAAAAAGACCTATAACGTTCTCTCCCTCCCTTCCAAGATTACTTTACCTATAGTTGACTATTTTTACAGTTATAATTTAGTTTTAACGTATTTATTTATGCATACCGGTACGTATACCTCAATGTGATGTAGCCTATGTTGCACTGAACAAGAACACTTTATTTCGTTGTAGCCTAGTTGTACAGATATTATATTCTATTCTATAGCGCGCGCGCGCGCACACACACACACACACACACACACACACACACACACACACACACACACACACACACACACACACACAACCTGTCCCAGATTTATGAATCAGTGCTGCAAAGAAGAAGAAAAAGTAGCAAATGAAATCTGTTTTCTATGTGGTCAAATGAGTAGCTGTGAAGTGAGTGTACACGGTGGTCTCCATGCTTGATAACCCCTGACCTAGTTTAAACAACCCACACAACCTGTTCTAGTGGAAAAGAAGGAAAAAAGAAGGAAAAAATACCAACCTTGTATCCCACGGGGGACGCAAAGGATCGCAGCCAAGGCGCTCGCGAATATCCACCATCCACCCATGGTCGCGTCCAAACGAATAAATCCAAAATACAGTTAAAAATGGGTTTAAAAAGGCTCTTTATATAGCCTTTATTTGTGTATGTGTGTGTCTATCTAGCTCATATAAAAGCCGGCATCAAAGTGTGCATGGTATGGTGTAGGTATCCACACGGTTCAGGTTGAAAACAAGCCAGAAAAAGATCCAGGAATGTTTGGAGGTTGGAGGAAATCAGCGGACATTCGCAGCGCACTGAGTCCGACTCTTGAGCGCTGCGTTCGGGGTAAGGAACGCGGCGCAGTCAGTCCCCCCCCCTGGAAGAAAAATCCAGGAGAAGTATCCACCAAAAAAACACCTTCTCCCAGGGCACAAAACAATAGAAAAAAACACCGCTAGATATGCAA
>CM049397.1:33552197-33559697 GCA_026929865.2 Hyperoplus lanceolatus
AAATTCTGAGAACAACACTTCAGGTGCATGTACATGAGGTTAAGCCTTCAGTGATGGCACATGGATTCTTATACCTTCTGATAAAGACGGCAGTGTGTTCATGTGGTGGTGATGTGGGGACGAGGGAGGGGACCGCTAACTGCAGACACTGACAGGAAGTTAGCTAAAAGGACCAAATCACTTACTGAACCATTCATTTCAAGTTGACAAATGAGGTATAACTACTGGCTGCTTTCAATGAGTGCTCCTTCAAGATGACAGAGGGAAGTCACTCACTAACCAAAGCTTAGATAGATTATCATTAAAGCATTAAATATGTTCCGCTGACACTTTCACTTTTTCATTTCTCCCGAGGTGTCTGCTTGATTCATTATGCAAAGGAACATTGGTCCTGTGTGTGTGTGTGTGTAGGGAACATCAGACCTGCAGAGACAGACAGACTGGAAGTAAGCTGGTCTCAAGAGGATGGTCTGGACATCATACTAAAGGGAGTCTCTCTCTCTCTCTCTCACACACTCTCACACACACTCACACACACACACACACACACACACACACACACACACACACACACACACACACACACACACACACACACACACACACACACACACACACACACACACACACACACACACACACACACACACACACACACACACACACACACACACACACACTCTTTGGCAGCTGATCACTGGTTCCTAGCCCATCAGAGGATATGTCTAGTGGGTGATTCTCTGCTCAGTGACAGAGACTGAAACCGTGAAGTCTGAATCTAAATGTCAACGCTTCCCCACAGACTCACGGACTTAATGGAACATTTATTACCACAGGACTTCACATCAGCTTTAAAGGTGCAGACGTCTCTACTCTCTCTCTCTCTCTCTCCCTCAATCCCTACCTCTCTCTCTCTGTCTATCTGTCTGTCTGTCTGTCTGTCTGTCTGTCTGTCACACTCTCTCTCTCTCCCTCCCTCCCTCTATCCCTACCTCTCTCTCTCTGTCTATCTGTCTGTCACTCTCTCTCTCTCTCTCCCTCCATCCCTACCTCTCTCTCTCTGTCTGTCTGTCTGTCTGTCACTCTCTCTCTCTCTCCCTCCCTCTATCCCTACCTCTCTCTCTCTGTCTGTCTGTCTGTCTGTCACTCTCTCTCTCTCTCCCTCCCTCTATCCCTACCTCTCTCTCTGTCTGTCTGTCACTCTCTCTCTCTCCCTCCCACCCTCCCTCTCTATCTCTCCCTCTCTCTCTCTCTCGCTTTCTCCCTCCCTTTTTCTCCATCTCCCCATCTCCCCCTCCTCTCTCTCCCTCTCCCACTCTCCCTCCCCCTGTCTCTGTCCCTCCCTCTCTCCCCCTCTCTCCCTCTCTCCCGTTTTTTATTTTAATTTATATTTTATAATATTTTTTAGTTTATTTTATTTTTAAATTGAAAAAAAAAAAAAAAAAAAAAAAAATGTGGAAAACAAGAAACCATTACCTTCTTCTCTAGCTTCATGTCCAGCCTGAGGTCGATGTAAACAGCCTGGTCTTTGGGGCTGAAGTCCAGAGCCTGGAAGCCTTTCAGCATGTCAACGGCGTCCGCTGCATCGTACAGGGTCCGGGGGTAAAACCTCTGAACGTAGACGTCATCCACCGGAGCCCAGGCCGTTTTACCGTACGGTTTGTGTCTGTCCGAGTCATCAATCACTCGCTTTTCCTTCTTCACCTCCTTCTCTGCGTCTGCTTTCTTGTCTTTCTTTAAAACCCTGGAAAAATAAGAAGGGAGAGGTTCAAATGAGATGGATTTAGTTAATACAGCTCCGGAAAAAATGAAGAGACCAGTCTGGATTTTTCTTCAATCTTCATCTCTAGGTTACTTATTGAAAATGCTCAAAATGACAAAACATGTATTTGTGAGTTTGGTAGAAATGTTGTCAGTAGTTTGTAGTGTGAAACCAAAATGTTCATTCTACTCAAACATATGCCTGTAAAGAGTAAAACGAGAGACACTGAACATTTGGAGTGGTCTCTTCATTTTTTCCAGAGCTGTATATACAAAACTGTTGAACTAAGGATGAAGCAGAATTATGTTGGAAAACAGCTCCAAAAATCCTCTTTTGATGCGACTGTGGCTCAGGTGGTAGAGCGGGTCGGCCGATGATCGAAGGGTTGGAGGTTCGATCCCCGCCCCGCCACCTGTGTCACAGTTGTTGTGTCCTTGGGCAAGACACTTCACCCACCTTGCCTCGTGTGAATGTCGATAGTTAGTCTGCTATCGGTGTATGAATGTGTGTGTGAATGGTAACGTGGGAATGGGAACAGGTCTCCCTTGCAAAAGAGTCTTCGGTCTCAATGGGATTTACCTGTAGAAATAAAGGTAAAAAAAAAAAAAGATTGTATTTATTCAACTAAAGTGTTGTAAACTGACCTGACAGCAGCTAGAGTCCTGACAGGTAGATTTCTTGGTGCTATCTGTGTGCAGACGAGACCGCCGGCTCTCAACAGCTGCTGCTGACATCCTGAGAACACTAGAGGGGGAGAGTGCAAAAAAAAAAAAAAAAACGGTTTGATGCCATTTAAACCTGCAGTGTGTAGAATTTTGGGTTTTATTTCCTAGCAGATTTTGTAGAAAGTAATTATAATATCCATAAGTACATTTAATTTAGTGCATAATAGCTGAAAAAAATGTTTTGAATTATTATTGTTTCCCTTCGAAAGGGTCTCATATATGTCCATATTTCTGCATATTTTGGACCAAGGCCTAGTGCCACCATCTTGAAAGTGTCATAGTTGGAATGTCATCAGGTGTACTGTTTAAAATTTAGAATTGTTCTTGTCCTTGAAGGCCACTGTAGCTTCTGTTATTATTCAAAAGGGGTGGGGTTACCCAGGGAGCGTTGCATTCTAGAACTTTGTAGAACTTTCTTGATGATGTCATATTACACACTGCACCTTTAAACAATCATATCAGTTCATATATCCATTCATCACTTTGTGTGTTTTATTTTTGTATTTTTTTTTCAAGATAATTTTTTTTAGCATTTTTTCAGTATTAGACACATTTGGGGGGACAGAGATGAATTTTTTCAGAGAGGGGAATGACATGCAGAGAACGACCCGGGTCTGCTGAGGGCTGAGACTCTATGGGGGGGGGGGGGGGTGGGTTCAAACCACTACACCACAATACAAAACAACTTAGCTTATGTTGTAAAAATAAATCTATTTTCATTTTGCATACACCAAATGCACCGATAAGTGTTAGTTTAATTCCATAAGAGAATCAAAGCTGAAGGCAAGAATCTAAACTTAACTTACAAAAATAAGATCAACTTGGTGTATTTGATCAAATGTCACGGAGCAATAATGTTTATAAATATTCTGAAACATAACCACAGATACTTATCTTATCATCATCTCCTATGCAAAGCGTCACACACACACACACACACACACACACACACACACACACACACACACACACACACACACACACACACACACACACACACACACACACACACACACACACACACACACACACACACACACACACACACACACACACACACACACACACACACACACACACACACACCGATCGATCTCAACGCTGCTAGCTGAAGCACAGTGCACCTACTGTCTGTTATTTGCATGGAACTGGAACCATTTGCTTTTAATTTGCTTATGTGGGAGAAAATAAAATCTGCCTGAGTCAATATTATGTCACCGAGGTCACAGCGAAATCATCGTTTTGCGAGAGAAATTGAAATCTATCTTGTGCAAAATTGTTGGCAACAGTTAACACTTCCCTAGTGCTACTTTTACATTTTACTATCAAAAGCGCAGTAGGGGGCGCCTTTAGCTCAGTTGGTAGGGCGTCCCCCCCATGGGCCTCGGCCAGCAGCGGACCCGGGTTCGATTCCAGCCCGCGGGTCGTTCTCTGCATGTCACTCCCCTCTCTGCCCCATTTCAACTCTGTCTCTACACTATCAATAAAGCATAAAAATGCAAAAAAAAATATCTTAAAAAAAAAAAAAAGCGCAGTATAACTCCAGTATCACAGTTTGAGTGGGATCGTATAAATATTTCTGTTAATTATATGTTGTACATTTCTGTGATGCCTGCAGGGATGTGTGGCAGGGGAAAGCAAAGCATGATTTATTTTAAAGGGAAAATGAATAATAACTGCGCTCAGGCTTGTGCAAGTCGAGGCAGATATGGGTGTGCAGAGTTGAATTGATATGAAATGCAGTTATCTTATTTGGTACATAACTTATATGCTCAACAGTACAGGCTTGCAAAATAGATATGCAACCAATTAAAGCACTGTTTAAAAAAAGACTCCAAATGTTACCTAAATCTCTACACTAACTAATGGAAATGCTCTAACTTGTAAACATCATTTGTGGAAAACAATTGTGTAATTAGTCTATCGAATTAAATAAACCTGTTCATCTCACTCAAACACATAACTTTAAAGCTGCAGTGTGTAGAATTTTGGGTTTTATTTCCTAGCAGATTTTGTAGAAAGTAATTATAATGTCCATAAGTACATTTAATTTAGTGCATAATAGCTGATTTTTTTTTAATTATTATTATTTTTCCCTTAGAAAGGGTCTCATATATGTCCATATTTCTGCATATTTTGGACCAAGGCCTAGTGCCGGCATCTTGAAAGGGTCATAGTTGGAATGTCATCAGGTGCATTGTTTAAAATTTAGAATTGTTCTTGTCCTTGAAGGCCACTGTAGCTTCTGTTATTATTCTAAAGGGTTGGGGTTACCCAGGGAGCGTTGCATTCTAGAACTTTGTAGAACTTTATTGATGATGTCATATTACACACTGCACCTTTAAATATTAAAACCACTCAAAACGATCATTTGGAGTGGTCTCGAATTTTTCCATCTTGACCAAAACTACGTTCAGAAATGCAACACTTAAATACGCCCTCTCTTACTCCTTAAGATAAATACTTAAAATAACATAATTCAGGACATGTATGGGACCATGTATGGCACATCTGCAATTCGGCATACATTGTATTAACGCAGCAACACGTTAAATGAACCAAATGTGACATTTTTCAACTCGTTAACGCTTCTCGTCACCGCCCACTGTAAGGTGTTTGGTTCAAGGACACACAGGAAGTAACTGTTGAAACTATGGCAACAATCTGTTAATTTAATATGATTAAAAGCTTAATTTATAATTTATTTAATGCCGAATTAGACAGAGAATGTCAGTGATTCAGATAAAGTCTTGAATAATGTTGACTAAAGTGTGGAAGTATTGGAAAGGCAAGGTAACAGTAAAATGTACACATATTTGCGCTGGGTTTTGCAGCGTTCACTTGTCATCAACGAATAGCATAACAGACAAGCTAACAGGCGATACAGAGCAAAACTAGACCCAAAAAATGCAACATTAAAAAACTGTCATATAATTATAGTCATGAATATATTTCTTGATATTTTACTACTGAAGTTAAAAGACACAAAAATAACTGACCTTTCCACACACCCCGCGTGCAAGTTGCCATGACTGGGAACAACTTTGGTCCGTGTGGAAACACAACGACATGTGCTGAATAGTTCCACCTGAAAAAAACAACTATATATTTTCAGAAATGGTCAAAATTACACTACCTCCAACATTCTAATAACAATCAAAGCCATACAATTTAATTAGTAGGGTCCTCTTTCAATTGTCCATAAACCAACTTTCATTTATTTTAGTAAATATTCGAGTTATGAAAAGAACATTTAGTAATATTCAGTAGGCCCATTTATAGATAAATTGAAAAAAAAACTATAAAGAAAATACTGTTACAGCTGGATTAAATGCAAGCCGAATTTTACAGTGGTTTCTGAACATTCTAAATCATGAATTAAACCTCTGTAATCTTTGTATCCTTCTATATAAAATAATCATTTGATACTGAATGGAGTTTGTTAATGCTTGAATCTCATCAGAATACGGAATAGCTTACTTTATTCGCTTTATTCTTTAGAGTAGAAATAAATATACAGAACACTGATGAGGAATTTATATGCACATGTAAAAAATTAAAAAAAAATAAAATATATATTCAGATATAAAAAAGCAATATCACGTATAAAAAAATGACAATTGACAAAATAAATATTCTTAAATAAAAAAATACATTTTCATGGTTAAAGGTGCAGTGTGTAATATGACATCATCAAGAAAGTTCTACAAAGTTCTAGAATGCAACGCTCCCTGGGTAACCCCAACCCTTTAGAATAATAACAGAAGCTACAGTGGCCTTCAAGGACAAGAACAATTCTAAAATTTAAACAATGCACCTGATGACATTCTAACTATGACACTTTCAAGATGGTGGCACTAGGCCTTGGTCCAAAACATGCAGAAATATTGACATATATGAGACCCTTTCTAAGGGGAAAAAATAATAATTAAAAAAAAATTTCAGCTATTATGCACTAAATCAAATGTACTTATGGATATTATAATTACTTTCTACAAAATCTGCTAGGAAATGAAACCCCAAAATTCTACACGCTGCAGGTTTAAAATACACAACATCACAAGTAAAAATATCAACATATTAAAAATAAACATTCCCATATAAAAAAAAAATACACATTTAACATAGAATTACAAAAAAAATACGCCAATAATATTTAAATAAGTTTACAAATATATCCAGAAACAATTTTCTATAATTTGACATGTTGACATGAAATCTCAAATTATATGTGCACGCGGTCGACTTTCGAGGATACACGAGCGGAAGTCGCGTTTGTTGTTCTTCCTTGTGTTTCCGATTCGTCCTAGTGTCTAAACTGGTTCGCGGATCCGTGTCTGCATGTATCTTCTAACTATTCCCTCCACAAACCGTCATCTACCGCGCCCGTATGAAGGTAAGGATCTCCCGGTAAATTTACGCTATCTCCATAAACACTTTTTATCCGGAGGGTCTACCTGTAGAATCCCACACTTTTGATCCGATGTTTAGTGTCACCTAGTCGGGCTGTCTGCTCTCTCTCACCCCGCTGTCTGCCCTGGCTGGAGCCGCATGCCAAACTAATCCAGTCCAGTGCTTTGAGTTTTCCGTGCGGGTTCACATTGTGCTATTACTATGGTTACTACGATAGTATTTAAGGTGTTGTAACAATGTTGAAATATGCACATGTATGCAGAGGGGTGTGTTTACTTCCTCAGACAGGTGTTTGTGTCTGAGTGTCTCTCTCTCTCTCTCTCTCTCTAGCTCTCTCTCTCTCTCTCTCTCTCTCTCTCTCTCTCTCGCTCTTTCTCTGTCCGTGTGTGTGTTTGTGTCTGTCAGTGTCTGTCTGTGAGCGTTTGCGTCTGAGTGTGTGTGTGTGTGCGTGTGAGTGTGCGTGCGTGCGTGCGTGCGAGCGACAGCCATGGTGACAGCTGGTGTGTGGTCCCCCTCCATACTCCGCACGCGCCTGTCACGTTTGACATTAGGTGTAACGCTATGTTTGGACTCTCAGCTGTTACTAAAGCAGTTGCTACT